>CM053788.1:162105915-162280915 GCA_028749045.1 Cupressus sempervirens | reverse complement strand
CATTGTCTAGTGGTGTGACACTACAATCGGTCTAGGTAAGGAAGGTGATGTACGGTTCATAAAGTTTTTGGTTGATAGATAATACTAACATTATACCATATGAGGATTATTGCACACTAACAGGATCAAGTGAGTTGCACTCTTTTATAAGCTCTGATGTAGATTCATGGGGTATCCACATACAAAAAATGGTACGTTATTTTCCACCATGTGCAAGGGAAAATTGGGATAAGGTGAGTCGATTGTATGGGTAGACAAATGGGATATACAAGTTTTGGACATAATTGACACCTATCATCCCCCACAATCACTGGAAATGGTAGATATGGATTCATCCATTGACTATGACCACTTGTCTAATCTAGTGCAACCTATATAATATGTAAAATATTTTTTGAATTAATGACCATATTTTGTACATTTATCATTGCAGGTCATGTTTTTGTTGTTATTGCACTTGAAGACAATGAAGAAGGGATAGATTTTTTTTTTTCCATTATGTCCAGGCCAAAAAAAATTGGATTATTTGGTTATATATGGTTAAGGTTTATAGTACCATATAGGTGTGGTGGTTGTAATTGGCACATGGCTTAAATGATATTCTATGAAGAACCCTAACTTGTGGTTATTCGAGGATTAGTGAATAGAGAGGAAGATTCTTCATTATTTGAACCTTGTTGTCACATAAAATTTACACTTGATAAAATATGGTGGAAAACCATATAATAAGACTCTTTGGAAGGTTTGCAAGTCATACCATGAGGTAATACTTGAGACATTAAAATTTAGAGCAGGTCCAGTTGGTTCATTATATTGGATATAATTACAAAAACATGGAATCCTAAGGTAAATTTTTGTTAGGTTTATGAAAATAAAGTATTTAGTTACCTAATAGGTCCTAGGAATCCTAACTAGGGTCCATAATGGTCCTAAATGGGCCCATTTGATCAAAACATGTAAAGATGAAAAATTATTAAAAATTTGCAAAGTTGCTTGAGCAACTTTTGCAATTTTTGCAAAAAAGTTGAAAATGATAATTTTGGAAGTTGTAACTACCCATGGCCAAGTATTTGAGCATGGGGAAGCATATTTTGGAAGGTTACAAACTTTTTAGGATGGGGAAGCACTCAAATTCCTAGGCTGGCCAAAAGTTACTTAATATGTTAAAAGTTGTAATGGATGGGAAACTAAGGTATTTGGTCACCTAATAGGTCCTAGTAATCTAAACTAGGGTCCTAGAATAGTCCTAGATGGACCCATTTGACCAAATTATGGAAAAAAAAAATTCTCAAAAGTTATAAAGTTGTATATGGAGATATGGGAAGTTGTAACTACCCATGCTCAAGTATATCAGCATGGGAAACATATTTTGGAAGGCTATAAGATTTCCAATCAAATTTTACAGTCCTTTCCAACCAAGTTGCATTTTTTAGAAACTTTTCAAAGTTCACTAGATTTCACTTCTAGGACTTGAAAAAGGTTCCAAATTATTTTAAAAACAACTAAAAACACCTAATCCTAGGCTATCTTGACCAAAAACTTTTAAAAACCCGATTTTTCCTAATTAGCAACTTTTTCTCATATCTTGCACAAAGTGGCCTAGGAATATATATCTTGCTCATATATCTCTCACCCTTCATCATGGGATCAAACTATCTATTTCATTAGCTTTGAGTGGCTAGGTAAACCCTAGTTCTAAGCTTGTCTCATCTCATTGATTGCTAGAACATTCTTGGGATAGCGATCTTTGATGAGGCATATCTCAGAGCTCATGTGAGGTATGGATTCAATTCTAGGTGTTATAGGATCATGTTGCTAACACCTACAATTGCATCTCTATCTTTTTACATATTGGATTTGATTTTGATTTTACAGCCCCATCTCAGGTGATGCCAAGACTTGTAGTATTGGCAAGTACAAAGTCGCCAATAGGTGAATCTCTCTAACCATTCATCATGGGATTGTACTATCTATTCTATTAGCTCTGGGTGGATAGGTAAACCATATTTCCAAGTTCATATTGTCTCATTAACCACTCAAACTTTCTTGGGCATGTCAAACTGAATTGACCCTAAGAGTCATTAAATTACGTAGGGAAAGAAATCTTTGATGAGACATATCTCAGAGCTTGTGCGAGGTATGGATGCGATTATGAGTGCTAAAGGATCTTTTTTTAAACATCTAAAATAACATTTCTCTCTTTTTGGAGATTGGATTCCATTTTGATTTTGTGGCCCCATCTCAAGTGATGTTGAAACTTGTAGTGCTGGTGAGTACAAAGTCACCAACTAGTGAGTCTCTCTGACCTTTAATCATGGGATCAAACTATCTAATTTGTTAGCTATAGGTGGCTAGGTAAACCCTAGACCCAATATTGTCCCATCTCATTGATCACTCAATTGTTCTCAAGCATGCTGAACCAAACTGACCCTAAGAGTCATTAAATGTCATAGGGTAAAGAATCTTTGATGGGGCATATCTTAGAGCTTGTATGAGGTATCAATGCAATTTTAGGTGCTACAAGATCATGTTCTTGGCATGTACAATAACTTAGAGATTGGATTCCATTTGTATTTTGTAGCCCCATCCCAGGTGATGTTGTAACTTGTAGTATTGGCCAATACAAAGTCGTCGACTAGTGAATCTCTCTAATCGTTCATCATGGGATCAAACCTTCTATTCTATTAGCTCTAGGTGTCTAGCAAAACCCTATTCCCAAGCTCATTCCCTCCCATTGAGCGCTTGAAAGCTCTTGGGCACACCGAACCGAATGGAGTATTAAATGCCATAGGGCAGTGATATTTGACGAGGCATAGCTCTGAGCTTGTGTGAGGTATAGATGCAATTCTAGTTACTATAGGATTGTGTTGTCAACACCTACAATAACCTCTCTCTCTCTTTTTGGAGATTGGATTTCATTTTGATTTTATGGCCCCATCTCAGGTGATGTCAAAACTTGTACTATTGGTCAATACAAAGTCACGAACTAGTGAATCTCTCTAATTGTTCATCATTCCATTAGCTCTAAGTCATTGGGTAAAACCTAGTTCAAAGCTTGTCCCATGTAGTTGACTGCTCAAATATTCTTGGGCATGCCAAGCTGAATTAACCCTAAGAGTCATTAAATACCATAGGGCAGCAATCTTTGTCGGGGCATATCTCAGAGCTCATGTGAGGTATGGATGAAATTTTGGGTGCTACAGGATCATGCTATTAACACATAAAATAGCCTCTCTCTCTCTTTCTTTTTATTTATTGGATTCCATTTTGATTTTGTGGCCCCATCCTGGGTGATGTTGAAACTTGTAGTGTTGGCTAGTACAAAGTCACCAACTAGTGAATCTTTCTAACTAATTATCATGGCATCAAAGTGTATGTTATGTTAGCTCCAAGCGGCTAGGTAAACATTAGTCCAAATCTTGTCCCATTCCTTTGAATAATTAAACATTCTCAGGCATGCTGAACCGAATTGACCCTAAGAGTCATTAAATGTCATAGGACAGTGATATTTGATAGATCATATTTTAGAGCTCGTACAAGGTATGGATGCAATTCTACGTGCTACAGGATCATTTTTCTGACACCTACAATAACCTCTCTCTCTTTTTGAAGATTGGATTCCATTTTGATTTTGTGGCCCCATCTCAGGTGATGCTAAAACTTGTGGTGCAGGGCACCCAGGTGGCAATTGGATATGGCATCTCATCCAATGATGTAGACTCATGATTGGTGCTAAGTAAGCACAAGGAAGAAAAGTTCAATCAACCTTCTACTCAAACCTCCAAAGTCCAAAAGGGCTATTCTAGGCTTGACTCACTCCCAAATAGGTACTACTCTGATATTTACAACTATTCATTAGGTTTACAAACCCAACTCTTCAAACAAGACTTAATTCCAACTTCTTCCTACTTGAATTAACAAAGACCTATTATACCCAAGGAGGCAAAAGTGGGATTTGATGTTCAAGGACTTCCCGACACCAAGAATAGTTTAAGACAAGGTAAATCACTAATTAGAACCACTACTGACAACCCACAATGTAAACTGTTGTAATAGACCTAGTAGGCCATTAGGTCTCGTATCACTGTTTTTCACCAATAAAAAAATATTGTGAAGGAATTGGCAAACAAAAGATAGTTTTAGATTCCCTTTTCAACGTATTAAAGGAATCCAAATTTATAAGACTTCAGTCCACTCCAGCATGCCTTAACCCCAACCATGCACTCAGACCTAATTAGCAACTTTAGGCGTGGTCTACAAGGTAATGGTCAAGAAATGGGTTCATGAAATCAATTTTCTAACTCTAGAGTTTTCTCGTAATCCAAATGAAGATTTTTTTCCTTCACACCAAGTTCTCAACTCCTTTTCTTCAAATTACTTCATCAAATTTCATAAACAAGGTCTTATGGAAGGGTAATATTAGACCTAGGACTTGCTTCCATAAATCTCTACTACAACCCCCTACTTCAAGGATTTTGAAATATAAAAATACATTGCCCTAACTTTCTCCATAAAAATTTGGAACCAAATCCAATGGTGGAGATTCAAGTTAGGACCATTTCTTTGGCCAAACCGTTGTTTTGAGGGTTTCACAAGACAATGACCAAAAAAAATTTGATAACTTGAGTTCCTGGATTGATAGAAACTTGAAACCAATGCCAAAACTCCACAAATAAAAAATACTATCTAATCAATGCAAAAATTTCATTCTCCAGTCCTTTCAGGCTATACTGTATGGAAAAACTAGTCAAAATAACCCAAAAACTACATATTTTATTAATTCAAAAAGTAAGTACAATACCTTCTCTCATCCATCAGATGCTTAGAGAATTTATAGGCCTTTACTAGGTAGGTAGAACCACCCCTTGGAAATTTTAGCCATTGGGAGTGGTTTTTGAAAAAGTTGTCAATTTGTTGCAAAAAGTTGCTAATGCAACTTTTGCAATTTTTGCACTTTTTGACATTTTAACAAATTTCCTTCCTAAACTAATTCCAATCATTCCTAAATTTTGTTCTAAGAATAAAAACATTTAAACTACCCTAGAAAACATAAAAAAAAGTAAAATTCCACCTTTTGGACCAATTGATGCCCAGGTTCATATTATAACCTTGGGGTCTTGTATCCATTACATAGGTGGATGGCCTTAAGGAGATTTCTTCATCAATCCTAAGGCCTTATTACATTTAAGAAAACAAACATTTTGATTAGGTGCTTTGCACCATTCTCCCCTACATAAAAGAAATTCTAGTCTCTAGAGTGTTGTGAAGTGAAGGATCAAAACCATGTGCCTTGATATCTTTCTCTGTCATCCATGTTGCATCTGTTGTTGTTTGTCCTTTCCACTGTACAAGGTATTCATAATAAATCTTTCTCATGGTTTTCTTACTGATCCTTTTTTCTATAATGGCTTCCATAATGGGTTTAGGCTATGGTGGGATGGCATTCTTCAATTCTTCCTTGAGATTTGTAATAGTACCTATATCCACATCATCTGCAATAGCACCCTTAAAAGCATATAGGTCAGAGACATTGAAAATAGGTGACAAATTAATATCATGTGCTAAATCAACTTGATCGGAATTATTGCCACACTTTTTCACTATTTTAAAAGGACCAATCTTCTTCATCTACAGTTTAGTATGCAATTTCTTTGGAAGTCTAGCCTTATTAAGATGGATCATTACCATATCCCCCACCTCAAACTATAGCTCTCTTCTTCTTTTATCTGCCTGCTATTTGTACTTAGTGGAGGTGTCTTGCTATCTATCTTGTACCTATTGGTGGACTTCTCTCATGAGCTCTACAAAGTCCTTAGCATATGCAATTCTTCTTTCCATGTCCTTGACTTCCCTAAGTTCCAAGGTACCCCTAGGGTGAGTGCCGTAAACAATTTGAAAAGGGGTTAGGCCAATACTTCTATTAATAGAATCATTGAAGGCAAATTTTTCCCAGGGTAAAACACAATCCCAAGAAGACCCATGTTGTTTAGAAAGACACCTTAACATGTTCCCCAATGACCTATTGACTGCCTATGTCTACCCATCAGATTAAGGGTGATAGGTAGATGAAAAACACAAGTTGGTGCCTAGTTTTCTCCATAATGTCCCCCAAAAATGCCCCAAAAACTTAGGGTCCCTATCTAATATAATGGATGAAGGAAAACCATGAAGCCTAACAACTTCTTTGAAGAACAATCCTACTACATGGGAGGCATCATGAGTAGTTTTGCAAGCCATGAAATGAGCCATTTTGGAAAACCTGTCCACAAATACAAAACTATTGTTATAACCTTATTTGGTTCTTGGTAGACCAACAACAAAGTCCATACTTACTAAATCCCAAGGCTTATGAGGTATTGGAAGTGGGGTGTAAAGTCTTGCATTTGATGTGTTGCCTTTCGCTTATTGGAAAATTAAACATTCCTCAACATATCTCCTAACATCAATCTGTAATTTAGGCCAAAAATAAAATCTTCTAACCTACTCCAAAGTTTCATCCACCCCAAAATGCCTTGCTAAACTACCACAATGCTTTTCTTTTATGATATTCTCCCTAATGGATCCTTTGGGAACACAAAGTTGACTCCCTATAAAAAAAATACCTTCTTGCAAGATATACTCACCAAATTTAGTGTGGTACCTTTCACCCATGGATTTGCAAATTTGGTAGGTTTCCTTTAAGTCTTCATCTTTCTCATACATGTCCTTCATGGCATGAATCCCAATGATTTCCAAATAAACCTCTTGAATGGTCAAATTCCTCCTGCTAAGTGCATCAGCAACCTTGTTAGTTTCTCCCTTATTATGCTTAATAGTAAAGGTGTAAGCTTGTAGAAATTCAATCCATTTCATATGCCTATGATTTAACTTTTCTTGCCTATTCAAGAAACTCAATGCATGATTATCAGTATATACAACAAATTCGTTAGGCAACAAGTAATGCCTCCATTTTCTAAGGGACTGCACCATAGCATAGAGTTTAAGATCATAGGTTGAATATTTTTTCTTGGTCTCATTAAGCTTTTCACTAAAAAAGGCCACAGGCGTACCCTCCTAACTTCAAACACCTCCAATTGCCTTATAAAATTCGGGGAGTACCAAAATAGGTTGGTCTATAATTTTTCTTTTCAAGCATTCAAAAGATTCATTAGCTTCCTTGGTCCAAGAGAAAACACATTTCTTTCCTCCCTTTATGTTGTCTATCATTGGAGCACACACACCACTAAAATTTATTATGAATTTTCTATAGAAAATACACATACCATGGAAGCTCTTTATCTCTAATGGAGTGGTGGGTGGTGGCTAGTTAAGGATGGCCTCAACCTTGGAAGGATCCATCTTTAGCTCTCCTCCTGATATCACAAATCCCAAAAATATTAGTTCATTCTACAAAAAGGAACATTTCTCCAAATTTATCATCAACTTCTCCTCATGAAGCCTATTCAAAACCAAATCAAGGTGCCTTAAGCGCTCATCCCTATCCTTGCTAAATATTAAAATGTCATCTAAGTACACCACAAAAAACTTGTTCAAGAAAGGTTTTAAGACTTCATTCATTAGCCTCATAAAGGTGCTAGGTGCATTTGACAAGCCAAAAGGCATCACAAGCCATTCATACAATCCTTTTAAGGTTTTACATGTTTTCTTCCATTCATCTCCACCCTTGATCCTAATTTGATGGTATCCACTCTTGAGGTCCACCTATGAATAGATGCTTGCCTTCCCAAAACAATCCAAAAAATCCTCTATTCTTGGCATAGAAAACCTTTATCTAATGGTTATCCTATTGATTGCTCTTGAATCTGTACACAACCTCCAAGTACCATCCTTTTTAGGAGCAAGGACTACAGGGACTGCACATGGCCTTATACTTTTCCTAATGAACCCCTTGCCTAGTAGATCTTTAATTTGCTTTGCTATCTCTTCATTTTGCATTGGGCTCATCTTATAGGCTGCCTTAATTAGAAGTGTAGACCTTCAGATGAAGTCTATGTAGTGACTAATATCTCTTTTAGGAGGCAAAGTCTTTGGTTGGCTTCCTACAACTATCCCCTTATATTTCTCTAATAAATCCCTTACCTCCTTAGGCCCAAGATTGATGACCTTGGGTGGATCTTGTAGTGGTTTCATGGGATGCTTTTGTGGTCTAACAATCAAGGCATAACAGGGTGTATCCTTCTCCTTGGTGACCCTCATGAATTCTTTTTCTCCTACTAACATTACCCCATTTGTAACTGGGCTTCGATCATCAGGATAAGGTTGCATGGTGTACTCAATCCCATCCTTGGTTATGGTGTAAATGTTTATTTTACCATCATGTGTTTGCACACACATCATATTGCCATGGCCTTCCAAGAAGAAAATGGCATGCATCCATCTCTGTCACATCACATAAAACCTTGTCATGATACTCTCCTATCTTGAATTCTACCCACACCTACTCATTAATGAGGGCTTTTTTGTCTTTTATTAGCCATGAAACCTTGTAGGGATAAGGTTGATGACTTGTAATTAGTTTCAAATTTTCTACCATTTCTCTAGAGGCCACATTATCTGAGGTTCTAGAATGCACTATGACTCTACAGACCTTATTGTTCACTTTGCATAGGGTTTTAAGTAATGGTTTGCTCTATGGTGGTTTTGTAGTTGTAGTGGCTTTAATCAAGGTTCTTTGCATCATCAAGGATTCACCATGCTCTGGAAGTGCAAGCCTTGAAGTGGTAGATTGATAAGAAGTGATACTTTGACTATCCTCTTCTTGAGTTAATTGTATTCTTCTATCCCCTTGCTTTTTCTTTTCAGGGCATCTAAAGGATTGATGTCCTACCTAATTACAAGTGAAGCATTTTCCTATGAACACACTAGGCCCCCTTCCACTAGATCTTCCTCTACCATATGGTCTCCTACCCCTAAAATACTCTCTACTAGTGGACTTCCCATCAGCATTTGATCCACTAGACTCTTCCTAATTTTTTTTGAAAGATCCTCATCCATTGAACCTACCTCTGCCCCTATTAGTGTTACTTCTACTGCTACTACTTTTTTTACCTTTTCTCTTATGTGTCTCTTCAATTTTTAAATATATATTAAAGCATTGATGTATTGATCCCAAAGTAATCAATGTTAGTTCATCTTGAGTACTATATTTTAAACCATTCACATACCTTGCAAGTATTTGTTTCTCTGTCTCATACATCTTGGCTCTGAGGGTTAGGTTGTGAAATTATTGGGTGTAGGTGCTAAAATCCAAATCCCTTTGTCTAAGATTTTACAACCTTTTGTGCACCAATACCTCATAATCCTCTGGTATGAACTACTTTCTTATCTTTTCCTTCATCTTCTTCCATGTAAAAATTTGCTCCTTGTTCTTATCTAGTCTTTCATTTTGCAAAAAGTTCCACCAACTCAAAGCAGGGCCTTTGAGTTTAACCTTGGTAATCCTAACCTTCTAATTTTTAGGGGTCTAGTTACATTCAAAATAGTTATCTAGGGCTTCAATCCAATCCACACATTCATCAGGGTCTAACTTACCATTGAAATTGGGTAAGTCCCCTTCTCCTTTCTTTCCAACTCTCTCCAATGCTGCAAGGAAAGGCCTCTAATCTACAGGAATTTTCTCTTGTTCTTCATTCCCCACTATCTCCTCAGGTTCTAATTCATCATCACTCCCTCTCCTCATTTTGTTTTTGAGTCTATCCAATTCCCTCTTCATAGTCCTATTCTCTTCCCGAACCATTCTACTTTTAGCCATCTACTCTTTGACTAGTTTGGCTAACTCCACATTAGTGATTCTCAAGGGGATCTCCCTTTTAGGTTCTTCTCCTCCATTAGACATTGTGTCTCAACAAATTAAAGTGGCTCTGATACCACTTGGTGTAGAATAAGCATGAGGAAGCAAAGTTCAATCAACCTTCTACTCAAACCTCCAAACTCCACAAGGGCTATTCTATTCTTGAATCACTCCCAAATACATACTACTCTAATATTTACAACTATTCAATAGGTTTACAAACCCAACTCTTCAAAAAAGACTTAATTCCAACTTCTTCCTACTTGAACTAACAAAAACCTATTACACCCAAGGTAGCAAAAGTGGAATTTGATGTTCCAAGACTTCCCAACACCAAGAATAGTTTAAGGCAACTTCAATAGGACCAAAACAAGGTAAATCACTAATTAGAACCACTGTTGAGAACCCACAATGCAAATTTATGTAACAGACCTAGTAGGCCATTAGGTCTCCTATCACTATTTTTCACCAATAACACAAAAGTATTGCAAAAGACCTGGCAAACCAAAGACATTTTTAGATACCCTTTTCAAAGTATTAAAGGACTCCAAAGTTACAAGACTCCACTCCACTCCAACATGCCTTAACCCCAACCATGCACTCAGGCCTAATTAGCAACTTTAGGCATAGTCTACAAGGTAATAGTCAATAAATGGGTTCATGAAATCAATCTTCTAACTCCAAAGTGTTCTCCTAATCCAAATGAAGATTTTTTTCCTTCACACTAAGTCCTCAACTCCTTTTCTTCACATTACTTCATCAAATTTCACAAAAAGGTCTAATACAGGGGTAATATTAGACCTAGGGCTTCCTTCCATAAATCTTTGCTATAACCCCCTGCTTCAAGGCTTTTGAAATCTAAAAATACATTTTCCTAACTTACTCCATACAAATTTGGAACCAAATCCAACGGTGGAGTTTCAAGTTAGGGCCATTTCTTTGGCCAAACCCTTGTTTTGAGGGTTTCACATGGCAATGACCAAAAAAAATTGATAACTTGAGTTCCTGGATTGATAGAAAATTAAAACCAATGCCAAAAATCCACAAATAAATAGTACTATCTAATCAATGCAAAAATTTAATTCTCCAATCCTTTCAAGCCGTACTGTACCGAATAACCAGTCAGAATAACCTAGAAATAGCAAATTTTACTAATTAAAAAAGAAAATATAATATCTTCTCTCATCCATCAAATTCTTAGAGACTTTAAAGGCCTTTACTAGGTGGGTAGAAACACCCCATGTAAATTTTAGCAATTGGGAGTGGTTTTTGAAAAAGTTGTCAATTTGTTGCAAAAAGTTGCTAATGCAACTTTTGCAATTTTTGCACTTTTTGACATTTTAACAAATTTCCTTCCTAAACCAATTCCAATCATTCCTAAATTTTTTTCTAAGGCTCAAAACACCTAAACTACCCTAGCAAAAATAAACAAAGCAAAATTCCACCTTTTGGATCAATTGATGCCCAAGTTCATAGTAACACCTTGGGGTCTTGTATCCATTAGATAGGTGGATGGCCTTAACGAGATTTCTTCATCAATCCTAAGGCCTTATTACATTGAACAAAACAAACATTTTAATTAGTTTCTCTAAACCAATGATAGAAGGTAAAGTGGTGATCATACACCTCATTTTGAACATGTTATTTTTTTATGGTGATAAGGTAATCCTTGTTTGTAAGGTCAAGGAACTTGAGGTCACCTATAAACCCAAGTTGCCTTAGTCCTAAGGATTTTTTCTTTTTTGTTTTTTTTGTTAATAAGTTGACTCAAGAAGTTTTTTGAGAGTCATTCCACCTTATATAGGTCATATTTGTTACCAAAAACCACTTGGTTAAGTTCTAGGAAGAGTTAGTGCAAAATTTTCATTTTGCAATAAAAGTTGCTGACAACTTTTTGGCAATTCTAGCAATTTTTTGGAAAATGTTGAAATTAACCTTGTAACCAATCAAAAAAACAAGAAATCAATTGGAATAGATTTCAAATGATGAAAATATTCTCTATGAAGTTAGAGGAGGCATAAGGGTACATTCAGCATTTTTTTAGTACCAAATATACAAATTTTTTGAGAAACTACCTATTGTAGGACTTGTGCAGATTGGGAGGCCAAATCTAGTCAGATGTTTTGAACACAATTTTTTTCTATATTATAGTGCATTCTATTTCAGGTTTATTGATTATGTTTCAAGAAAGTTAGAGCATTTTCTTTCTAAGTAGGTTTCAAAACCTTAAATTGAGGGTTTCAAGCAAGATGTGGCCCTAACCTGCATTTCTATAGTTGGTTTTCAATGGCCTTCTGGGATTTGAAAGGTTAGGGTAGGTAGATTAAGATTACTAAGCTTCATATTTTTCTTAGATGATCTAAGGGGTTAATGAACATGCCCGAGTGTGAAAATATGGTGTTTTTAGTCCTTAAAATGCTAATTTTATGGACAAGGCTTGGAGTTGGGTTACAAAACTTGGAAAATAGTCATTCCATGTTTGAAAAGATGTAATAAGACCCTTTGTGATAATAAACCAATCCCAAGAACCCATTCTTGTATATTCCAACTGTTCTAGAATTCATTTGGGGAGTTGAAGCTTTGGGGTTTTATATAACTTCAAAAAGGGTATCCAAATACCTTTTTTTTTTTCCATGTTCAGTGGAGAAAAACAAAATTGTTGTTCCAAAACCACAAAAAGGGCTACAAGGGCAATTAGACCTACTGAGAGAAATTTTGCAAAATACATGTTAGGAGAGTAAACTAGTTGTAGAAACCTCATCATTAGGTGTTTCTTAGAGTTTCTAAGGTATTAGTTTGAATCAAGAAGTTGACTAGGATCCATTTATCAAATTTGCTCATTTTTCCCTCATTGCTTTGCAAGTCTTGAATACGGAAGGTGGTCAAGTAGTTTTGTGAAGTTGGGTAGAAGTTTATTTAGTTCTGTAAACAAGTTGGAAAGAGTCTTTGAAGAAACTTAGAAAGGTGGGAAAGTTAGTTTTCCTTAAAAGTGTTCTTTTTGGGAATCCACTAGCTTTTAGTGTGAACACTCTGCATTATTTTGGATGCAAATAACATTAAAATAAGCTACATGAAATACTTAAAACATAAATAAGAAAAACACGATATATATTATGATAACCAATAATGTCATACACGAACAAACATAATGTCATAAGTCTAATAATGTCATACATCAAATATATGTCATACATCAAATATAAAATGTCATATATACATCAAATGTATGTCGAATATGTCTACTAACATAAAATCCAAGATATATGTCCACTAATGCCTATACATGTGTGTCTATCCCTATATATTCTCTTTCCCATGAGGGGAAGGAAACAAATCCCTAGAGGTCTTCAGTCATTGCGTGGAGAGAGATGATGCAGATGATGGAGTCTTCCTCACACACTCTCTAGTCCTATTGTTTAGGCTCCTCTCTAAATAGAGCTGATACAAATAAATTATATATGAATCAATAATTATGATACATTGAAATCAAATATATGTACACAAAATTAATTATTTTCTTACCACCATCAAAAAGTCACTCTGTACATCCACCTCAAAGGCTTGCAAAATATTAGGAGTTATAAGGTCATACAACAATTCAATCAATATAATCACTCATTCATACTTATAAATACCATTTGAAATTTCAATACTAACTATTGTATATAACAACTAAAACTATGAAAATTCTTTCATACTTCAAAAATGGCTCTAAACTAGCCATCATGGCAATAACTCCATGATCGATGGACTGGCAAAGATAAGGAGGAGTCTCGAACGTCAACTACCATAAATAATATAATAAAATTTACATGTAACATGAAACATGAAACAAATATGATCAAATGAATTAAATTAACATGAAACAAATCTACCTCTATAAATCTTGTAGCATGCCTAGGCTTAGAGGCCCTTGCGAATATTGATGGTCCAGTACAAAACTAATCCACATGGATTAAAAAATAAATTCAATCCTTCATATGATTACTTAATAAATATATGTATTAATTTAAATGATTAAATTGATACATATCTCTTGACTAGTCGATGGGACATAAAATGGAGCTGGGGAATCTATACTAGGGCCATAAACACTCTTACCCTAAATTTTGAACAATGTCATGACATGTTAATTAATTAGTCATTCACTGCACATACAAAATGTGATCAAATTATTTTATTATAATTGTAATTTACCTATGTGTGAATACCAAATGTGTCACTCAAGAACTCATCAGTGACTAGCCCATCATACACAATGTCTCCAACATGACTGCCAAACATGCATAAGGATCCACATGATGTGCACATGTGACCATGATGCAAAGAAGGCTCCTCCTCAACAAATGGACTGGTGCAATGAATGAGGGTATGTGTCAAAGAATTGATAGTCCCTAGAGTACTAGTCCCTACATGTTCCTTCACAACTAAAGGAAATCACATGCTCACCTTGTAGATTGACAGCAAGTGCTCTAACTACATTAGGGTTACAACGTGCTCCTAGCCTATCAAATGATGGCCCCCCATCTCTACCCTGAGAATCTAACATATGAAAATAATTGGGGATCTCCCTAAGGAAAAATTCACAATATAATTTCTTTAAGAAATACATTGGAACCTCATGGTTATTTTAGGGAGGGGCATCAAAAACCATCCACCATCTATCCCAAAAGTTATTTCTAATATCATCATGTATACACCAATGGATAAGGAACCTTTTAGTTGTATGTTTAATAGTGTCTTGTCCTCCAAGATTTTTAAACAATACATATATGTTACCTTTTTCTATGTCCTTTTTTCTTACATATTTATAGGATAATTTGTTTGCATAATATCTTCTTTGTTCTTCTCTCTTAACATGCCAAATATCCAACTACGACTAATAGAAGCTACATGGATCATAATGCACTCAAAGAAGGATGCCAATTATACTCTTCTAGGATTTGTTTTTCCTCTAGCTTTCAACCTACCAATGGTTTCTTCCATAGTTTCATTTTTCCTTCTTTCTATTTTATTCATTATATTGTCTTGGGTGCCAAGAGGAGGTCTTTCAATTAGTGGAGGTTGGGAAATTTCTTGCTCTTCTTGTGGAGGGTTTTCATTTTTATTTTGTTGATTAGACTGGGGATTTGGTAGTTGATTATTCACATTACTTGATAAGAAAACAATTATAGTTTAAAGAAATAAAGTAATTTGAAGGAAAACTAAAAGAACATACAAAACAATGCAAAGGAAATTATTGAGTCTCAGAATTCAAACAAAAATGATGAAATGAATATGGAGAATGAGGAGAATAAGGATATGGCAGACTTTAGTTTAAATTTGGAGGGTTGCCCTAGCAACAAAGGTGAGACTGGTAAGGATAAGGCTGAGGAAATCGATGATAAAAATATAGGGTCGAAAAATGTTGGGAGAAGAGGATAAAAACCAGAGCGAGCAAACCTAAAAGGCAAGGGAGGAAAATTTGGAGGAAGAAATGGTGAAGGAGAAGGATGACCTCACTAGTAAGGGTGCTATGAATGTGGAGGAAGATTTAGGGAAGGAGAAAGATGACTTCACTAGAAAGGAAGCAATGCTTTCTTTCCTTCACATTGCCCAACTCAAGGCAGGGTCCTCTCTCCAAGGTGACTCCTAGATGTACAATGAGTTAATGAATCTAAAAATAAGAATGGGAAAGATATAGCAGGACTAGGAAGCTGACCAAGCTAAGATCATTCAACTAGAAGTTTAGGTTGGCAACTAAAGGAATATGAACATAAACTCTATCTTTTGATCAAAGAGAGTGGAAACAAGATGGAATAGATCACTTCAAGCATCTGTGTGGTTGTTGCTAGTTTCGGGAAGAGAAATAATGAGGAAATCATGTCTCCTAGCAGGCCAAGCAAAAGAACTAGATAGAGTTCAAGGAAGAAGGTAGCTAAGGCAACTAGGGGATTTACTACTAAAACTATCCAAAACACTGTAGAGGTAGGCAAGCAGGTGGTGAAAATGATCAACGAGTTGCAATAGTTGCTAGTAGTGCTTGTGGTAACTAATCTTTGATCTGCTAGTGGTTCTGGTAACTAATCTCTAGTCTAGGTTTTTTATCTAGTTTGTGTTCCTTTTGTTCAAACTCTAGGTTCTAGGTCCTTGTAAAACCTAGTTTTGTTATCTGGTCTTATTTTCTAGTTTCAGGTCCCTATAAAACTTGATTTTGTAACTTTTATACTACAGGTTTTAGGTCCTTGTAAAACTTGGTTGTGTGTACTTGAATATCTTTTGCTTTTCTATTAAGGGTTTTGGGTCCCTTTAAAACCTATTTTAACCTTAATCTAAAACATACAAAGAAAATGCAAAAAGAAGAGTAGAAAACATACTTGATGATCTTGATCTTTATCTTCAATGACAAGGAGGCATTTTGAGGAGGAAAACAATCAAATTCTTCAAATTCCATAAACCGCATATGACCTATTAAGGGGAAAGAAGAAACCAACACAAAAAAATAAGGAAAAATAGAATGGGTTGCATGTTTGCATCCCATTTATAGAGTTTTTAAAAAGTGTGCATGTGCTAGCACATGCGTGCTTTTAAAAATTTAGAAATTTGAGTTGTGTGTCATCTTTTTTGCACTGCAACTTGGTGTATACACCCAAAGATTCGTCAACACATCTAGCTTGTATTGAAGTAACATGTGTCCCATAATTGATTTGATTTCCCTATTCTTTATTGATGTGTGATAGATTATATGGAGTTTTTTGGGAGGCATTTGAGATTGACATAGGTGATAAAAATATCCTTTAGGTGGAATTGATCATGTTTACCTCACATTGATCAACACAGAAACCATGTAGCATGATAGGGATGAAATTCTCCTGAGTTGTAGTGGTTGTGTTAAATGTGATGCTCAGCTTATTAGAATCTCATACTTGAGAAATTTCATTCTTCACTTGTGTGATATTCTTAGTTCTTTCGTGAATTATTTTCCTTTGCTCGAAAAAAACTATGAATGGAAAAGGTGCACTTGAAAGCTAGTAATGAGATTCTGAGACATCCTATTTGTGTTACCATTATTGGTAACAAAAAGACTCATTTCTAAATTGTTGTGCTTGAGTAGGTACAAGAGGACATTGATCATATCTACTATTATTAGGAAGAAAAAAATATGATTTCTGAATTTTGTAGCTGTAACCTAGATATTGTATTGTTCATGACCTTTTGGGAACCCATTGCCACTAGATATTTTACGCTTTAGTTATAATACATGTAATAAAAATTTTCTTTTTTAATCATTCTTTTTTTTTTTGTTTCAATTCTAAGATGCTTTTCTTGAAAGAAAAAAGTGTAAACACTGTATTTTCATAACATTATCACATAGGCCAAATTCCATAAATTGCATAAAAGTCAAAAGTCAAATGATCACAACACTTTTGTCAAGTCAGAAATAATTATTTATTTTCTAAATAATAATGTTTTAAATGAGTAATTACACATGAATTTGACCTACGTGTTGAAATGTCAAATAGAGCAACAAATTACAACTCAAATACCAACTAAACTCTTGAACATGGAAAGTCATCACATGACTAAGCATATAATCAATTACATTGTTCAAGAACAAGAATTTGACAAAACATTTAAATAGTTCTCATATAAAAATAGGAATAGCAGAAGTTTAGTTTTCAACTACAACTGTCAAAACATAATCCATACCTTTGATTCCAAGAAAAGTATAATGTTGACTATCTGTCAATGTCCAATAGTATCACAATGAAAGATATTCCCTCAATCAATTATAGGATTCTAACTAAGATATCTACATAATAACTAAAGCTACTATCACATTACAATATTATAAGATAATATATTTGATTGACTCAGAACATTTGTATTGATTGACACACAAATAAATAACTACATATATATCACATACCTCTAGGACAAATGCATAGAACATAACCTTAACCCAAAGGAAAATCATGTTAGCATGAATGTTGATGATGCTAAATTGGGGGAGTATCCTAAGCATTGAAGAGTAGTAATATGTTGCATTCATGACTATATTTGTCATTGATGTCAACATAGTAGTGTTTTAGTTAAGACTAGGAGAATAGCAGTCAGTAATCTTAGTATTTGTAGAAGCTAAAGAAGTTTTAGATTATGTGCAATGGAGGATATATTCCTGAGGTTGTCTTGATGATGTGGTTTAAACTAATAAGTCTAATTTGATGTTGCACAGAAGTTACACTTGTTTTACTAGAAGTAATGCAAAGATAGAGCATCTGTTTGGCAATTTCTGATATTTGCATTATATCTTTTAGCCAAGATGTAATGTGTTGGAAATATAAGAGGAGTAACTAAGAGGGGAAGGGTGAATCAGTTACCACTAAAACAAATTCTAGATCCCTTAGATGTCAATACAAAATAATCTCTAAAAATTGAACTCTATTGATGCCTAGTAAACACACTGAAAATGGTATACCTTGGTAAACACTAAATATGCTCAGCAAACACTTAACATGAAAGTCTTAAGATGTTATCTATGATTACTCATTACTAAAGCTTAGTTACAAACATATAAAAGAGATAGCATGAACACATTTGACACCAACATTTAATGTGGAAACCCAATTTGGGAAAAACCACCAATTACAACTAGGTATTATTTTTCACTCTTTCGAAGTGAGCCCTTTTAGGAGCCAACCCTATTAAAGGTTAAAAAATACATTGTTAGGTGTGACCCTACTATAGGATTTAATTTCCCTGTTAAGAGTGGCCTTGTGAGAGGTCTTTAGACACTTTAATAGAAATTCCACCTTGTTAGAGGATTTACAAATAGTTGTTAAGCCAACTCTATTAAGAGATTTAGATAACTGCTATAATGGTTAAAGAGTAACAATGACATTACCTAATTTGGATGCAACTAAATTTCTGATTATAGATCTCAATTCTAGCTTGTATACTTGATCCTTCCTGATCAAATATATGTTTTTAGCTTTTCAAGGATATTCTAATTATCCTTTTTTATTCATTTCCTCTTAGCATCATCATTATATTCCATGCATTCTCTCTCTTCTAATCCTCAACTTGACCTTATATTTATATCTTTCATATTGTCAAGTTGGCTAGAATACAATTTAGAATTCTTAATACTCATCTTCTTAGTCAACTAGAACTAATAGATAAATCAATTGAAACCAATATGCCAAAACAAGAAAATCCTTCATTAGCTGACCTTTCTCGGTAGACACTAACTCAGAAAAAAAATTCCTTTGTTAATCGATTGAGCCCAGTTAACACTGCATACTTGCTAAGTTTCTTTGGTAACCAAGTAAGCTTGGTTAACACTCACCTTCTGCAGAATTTCCTTTAACACTCGAGTGAACTTGGTAGAAACTGTCTTCTGAACTAGACAAACTTTGGAATGCTCGGTAGCCACAAAAAACTATCTTTAATGCCTGAGTGAGCTCAACATGCACTGAATATTAATGATATGATTTTTTTGTAACAAAAAAGATAATACATAATTGATCAATTGTTCCAACAATCTCCCTCTTTGGCATTGATGTCAACACTACATGTCATAGTACAATGAAATTTAGAGCAAGAATAAAGTAAGGAACATATCCTTAGTTTCATTATGACTCTCATCCATGAGAACTCCCTCTATTTGTGTGAACTCTTCCTGCCTTCAATTTCTTCCTTTGTCAGAATACTTCTTCTAATTCTAACAAGTTCATTCTCCCTCTTTGACATCTCTTTTTCTATTTACAAAATTTCTATGTGATATGACAAAAAACTTCTCCCTCTTTGAAATCTCATGCCAAAGACAATATTTAATGAATATCAATGTACCTCAAGTATCGATTCATTTGCAATATGACCTTGTCAATTTTACACCAACTAATTGATCTTCAACATTCTCTAGTTGATGCATCACTAAAATTCATTTAGTGAACTTCAAATAGGGGAATGACCCCTAGGTTACCTCTTAAATACAGAAATGCATCTTTAGGTAATGACATGGTGAATATGTCTACAATTTTTTCTTTTTTATTTACATATTTCAATCTAACATCTTTATCCTATACCAATTCTCTCAAGAAATGATATTTTATAGCAATGTGTTTTGTGTTGGTATGCATCACTAGATTCTTGGATATATTGATTGCATTGGTGTTATCACAGTATATAACTATTGGATCCTTGATCTTTATCTTCATACCTACCCTTAATTGTTTGAACCAAACAATATTAGAATAATTTATTGTTTTTGCCACATATTCTTCCTCTACTATGGACTAAGAGGTACAACTTTGTTTCTTTCTTATCCAAGACACTAGTCTTTTACCAAGAAAGAATGCTCCACCACTAGTGTTTTTTCTATCATCAATACTTCATGCCCAATCAACATCTATGAATACTTTTAAATCCAAATTGCCTCCTATTTTGTACCATAAACCATATTCTTCAATACCTTTCACATATCTCATAATTCTTTTAACTGCCATCATGTGATTTTCTTTGGGATTTGTTGAGAATCTTGCCACCATACTAACTTCTAATGCAATATCAATCCTTTTGTGTACTACATACTACAATTTTCCATTCATTGATCTGTATGTGGTCTAATCTACCTCTTTGGAATCATCATTTTTGGAAAGCTTATGTCAGGTAGACATAGGGGTTTCAACTGGTCTTGAATCTTCCCTTTCAAATTTATTTAGTATCTCCTTGATATATTTAGATTGAGTAATGTAGATACCATCTTTCTTCTATTGAATCTACAATCCAACAAAGAATTTTATCTCTCCAAACATAGACATCTTAGATTCTTTACTCATTTCTTCTAAAAATTCCTTGCAGAAGTCATCATTTCCTATGAATAAAGTCTCATCCACAAATATTTCTGCCAACACAATCTTCTTATCTGGTCCTTCTTTGATTTGTAGACTACTGTTATTATTTGTTCTTTGAAAACCAATCTATACCAAGTAGTTATGAATTTATTCATACTAAGTTCTAGGAGCTTTCTTCAGACCATATAATGCTTAATGTAATTTGTAGACCATGTCCTTTTTCTAGGATCTACAAAACCTTTTGGTTGTTCAATGTAGACTTCCTCATCAAAAATTCTATTCAAGAATGTAGATTTTACATCCATTTGATAAACTTTAAATCCTCTATGAGTTGCATATTCTAGTAAAGTTCTAACACCTTCCAATCTTGCAACAGGAAAAAAATTTTCACCATAATCAATACCTTCTTCTTGAGAATAGCCTTTACATACCAACCTTACTTTGTTTAGGTATACTTCTATATTTTTATTTAGCTTGTTTTTGAACACCCACATCATGCCAATTAAATTTTTATCCTTGAATCTAGGAACAAAAGTCCAAGTTTTATTCTTCTTTATCTATTCTATTTCTTCATTCATTTCTTCAATCCACTTTTATTTTCCAAAGCATCTTTAACATTTCTAGATTTAAACTCAGCAAGTAAACATGTATTTGTTGGAAATCTGATTGAAAAGATCATTAATGAAGAAGATCAAAGAGGGAGATTATTGTTAATAGAATCTTTTCAATCATTGTTTTGTCATTGATGTCAAACCTATGATTTGTAGAAATGATATTTTCTTATAAGATCCAAGCGCTATCACTTAGTTGATTGATGATGAGGATTTGATCAACAAAATGTAACAAGAGTACCTAAGAGAAAGATTGAGTTATGATATTGTAATAAAGTGCAAGGATAAATTAAGACAATGGTTAGATGATGTATTGATAACATACTCAAAGATACGAAGGTTGGTCACACTTAAACATATTAGAAGAATAAGTTATAACAAGGTTGAACTGCAAATCTTAAACTAAGTTCATTAGTGGGTGCCGAGTAAGCTAGTTGAAGCTGAGCACAAGAAAAATCTAGTGTGTGTTGAGTGATCTTCAGGTGTCAAGTGAAGTCCAAGTGTTGAGAAAAGTATCAAGTGTTGAGCATCAAAAAATATTAGTTGGCACCGAGTGAACTTCAACAGTTGAGCATCAGTAAAAACATAGTTGGTGCCGAGTAATATAGTATGTGCCTAGCACCAATATTTCAATAGTGCTGAGTTGTTACATTATTTTAAATGATGAAGATTCACAAAATCTAAGCTGACATAGTTGTTACCTCTGATTTTGTGAACCATTTGGAGGATAAGGATGATGAGCTGGTGGCAAAGAATTCTATGTAAACTATTTTTGGGTGAATTCAAAAGGATTATTTAAGAAATTTCTAGAGGAAACAAAATATGGGTTAGATACAATGAATCCTACCTAATCCATACAAATTGAAAGAAAATGAAGGAAGAATCAAATGGGAAAAGAAGTTTTAAACTTCTATTTCAGGAGTCATAGACCAAAAAGAAAAAGTTGGTGCTGCTGAAGTGCCAAATTGTGAAGTGATTAGAAGGGTGTTAAGAAGAAGGTATCTAGGAGAAGGAAGAGCATGGAGGGTCTTCTTCAACAAGTATTCAAAGAAATATGAATGCACTGGTACAATGAACATGGAGACTCAAGGAGACTAAGCTTGAAAGGAGGGCAAGTTGTCAGAGATGTAGATATTGAAGGCTAAGCAATGAGAAGAGTTGAAGAGTGATCTGAGATCTACAAGTTAAGTTGTATGTTATAATCAGGTCAAATACTTTCTAATACTCTCTAGAAATTGTATTAGATATGAAAATCCTATGGACTTAGGTTGGTTTAATAGCCATTTGTAAATATTTTAATAGGGTGGTATTCCAAGTGAATGTTTTAAAGTCCTCTAACTAGGCCCACTTTTAATAGGGTGGTTAAATCCTTTAACTAGGTCACATTTAACAGTGTGTTGTAAGCCTTTAACAAGGTAGGCCTTTCACAGGGCATCACTTCAGAAGAGTGAGAATTGAGTAGCATGTTACTGGCGGTTTATCCCAAATTGGGTTTCTACATAAATCATTGTGTTATGTGTTGATATTTTATGTGTTATGCTTACATGTTGATTTACAACAACCTGTTGAATAGGAAAGTTAAAGCTTGGATGAATGTTTGCTTGAATGGGCTCACTTTACTTAGTGAAAAAGTTTGAATTGGACATGTTGGACCTTGAATAACTTATTCACACCCCCTCTCAATTATTCTAAAGCATTTCTAATAGTACCTTTCAATTTTTTTCTTATCATTATTCCATCTGATTTGTCTCCAATGATTTCATCAAGAGCATGATGCCTTCTGACATATCTTATTAACACAAGTTCTTTGGATTTGGAATGAGTTTCACTAATTTCATTATGATCTTTAGTATCAAGTTTGGGTACCATTCTCTGTGACTCAGGGCCATCAGACTTGGTTTTCTCTAGCTTAGTAGCCTCTGACTATGACTCGGGTCCATCAGACTTGGTTTTCTTTAGCTTTGTAACCACTAACTGTGACTCAGGTCCTTTAGGCTATGACTTCGGTTGCACTATCTAAACCTCGGTAGCTATTGGTGATTTTGGGGACTTGGGAGGTTTAGCCTCCTTTCTTTTAGATGGATTTGGCAGGGTATTATGTTCATAGTAAAAAAATCTTTTGTAATCCTCTAGCTCTTTGTTGCTTTCTTCTTCACTCTTTTCTACAAAATCATCAATTCTCGCATGTGTACTTTATATGATTTTATGAGTAGAAAAAATAAAACACTTATATGCTTTACTTCTACAGGAATATCCTAGGAATATGCCTTGATCACCTTTGACATCAAATTTTTCTTTTCTAGATTCTTTCAAGATATAACATTTTCTACCAAATATTTTCAAGTAACTGACATTAGGTTTGTAGCCATACCATAGTTCATAAGGAGTTTTATTTGAGTCTTTCTTTAGCTATACTCTATTTAAGATATGAACTATAGTGTCAATTGCTTCCTTCCAGTATTTGATTGCAACATTTTTTTCTATCATCAATGTTCTTGCACAATCCATGATGGATCTATTCCTTCTTTCAGTTATACCATTCTGCTAAGGTGTACCAGGGGTTGAAACTTATCTTTTAATTCCTTTTTCAATGCAAAATTCATTGAATTCATTAGAGATGAATACACCACCTCTTTTTGATCTCAAACAATTCAACTTCTTTCCAATTTCTTTTTCTACTCTTTCCAAATACCACTTGAATTTTTGAAAAGCTTCTAATTTTCCTTTTTTTTGTTTGCCAAATCCAACCAAATTTCCTTTTCCATCTAGCAGCTTGGGCTTCCCATTCATAAATTTTACCTTGAATTTGTATGCACCCTAAAATGGTCGCCTAGACTATGGGCCCCCATTATTCATTTATCAATTTATCAAATTTCCTGAATCAATGGTGTGTAATATTTTATTAAATCAATTTAAATCAATTTCCTTAATCAAATTTAATTATTCTATTTTTCTAAGGTTGATCAATTTATCCTAAGTCTTATTGAATTAAAAGAAAATCTCCTCTTTTAATTAAAAAAAATAAGTCCACATTTAATTAAAAGAAAACCTCTCTTTTAATTAAATAATTCATCCACATTTAATTAATTAAGAGGAAAACCCCTCTTTTAATTAAATGAAAATCCCACTTAAATATCTCTTTTTGATGAAAAAAGAAATAAAATAAATTCTTTTATTTAATTTCTCTACACTTAAATGCACATATTTCTAAGTGGGACTTATCTTTCCACTTTCTTCTCAACCACTCCTCTTTTCTCATTGGTGAATCCTTATTTCACATGGATCATTATTTCTCCACCCTTGATTAAATCTTTTTCCTCTCAATTTACATCGTCCAATCTTCTTTATAAGGGAGAGCCCTCTCCTCATTTTGGAAACTCATGATTATGCTATTGTTATGCTGCAGGATTGGAGAGAAATTTTTGAAGGAGTTTTGAATGCTAAAGCTTTTGTAGAAAACTTCTATCTTCCTATCTCATTCTCTCTTGCACCCGTGGCTTTCATCATGGGCTTTTATCATTGCATTTTCATATTAGTTTAGAGTCATATTTGATTTCATAGATTAGATCTTGCTTTGTTTTTCATTGTTATCATTTAGATTAGCTTGCATCTTCATTTTCATAAATATTTGATGATCATGGAGACTAGCACTCTTGCTTTTCCTCTTTGAATCTCTCATTTCATGGTGTACTTGCATGGGCATGAACTAGTTCAAACTAAGGGCCTCCATTGCAAACCCTTGCACTCCATGAATTGAGAGCTATGAGTCATCATTTGAGACCTCACTTTTGAGAAATCTTGGATATAATGACCCATAATAGTGTGCCCACATTTTAGGCATACATTTCTGGTGCCCACCGTGGGGCAACCAACCTTTGCTTGCTTGTTTTTATGCAGATCTGTTTGTAGACTCAAGAAAACCCTAGATTTGAAAGATTTGATTATATCTTTTGAATGGTTAGGTAAGTTGATCTAAAAAAAAATTTATAGGATGGTGATATATTCAAAAAGCTTTGGTCCAATTTTTAGATTTTTACAAAATATTTACGATTTTTCCTTGATTTTTCATACAAAATCATTTTTGGGAGTAAATTAGCTCATTTTTTGGAAAAATTTACAGTTTTCGAAAGATATCTAAATTTTAAATAGAGTTGATTCTTTGTGTTTTGATTTTAGAGGTCATATTAGGGGTCAATACTTCGATTTATAAAAACTAGTCTATTTTGATAAAATGACTCGCTAGGGAACAAATTAAAAGATCTTTTCAAAATTCTTGCATTTTTAGAAAGCCTCTAATTTTTTATAGGGGTTACTTTTCTATATTTTGAGTTTTGGATCTGAATTCATATCATGTAGATCCAATCTTTATGACTAGGTCAAAAATCAATTGAAAAAAAGGGCATTTAATGAATAACTTGCATTTAATTTTTACAATAAATCAATGCATGATGTGGGATTTCATTTGGATTACTTGTTGATTATTATCCCTCTTAAAAATTAGATTTTTAGATCTAACCCTAGTTTTGCATGAGTCAAACATATATTGCATATCTTGTGTTTGCTTGTTTTGTTTGTTGCTTTGTTCGTTGCGAGGGAGCGATCAAATGTATATGAAAGGTAGAACAAAGAAAAGACACATTGGAAGGATTATTAGGTATTTTATTCTATCTCTAAAATATTTGGATTTGGAACGAAAATAAACATCTCATGTGTTTGGCTTGAATGTTTTTACATGCTTTCATAGATTCACACTTCAATTGGGGCTTTAAAATTGAATCTAGATTTGCTTTCACGCATTTGTGTTTCACATACTAATTAGGCCCTATGAACACTATTTGAGAGATTTTGAGAGACTAAGCTTCATTCACTTGCTTTACATGTGAAGCTCCTCTTGACGATGGATCCTCTTGTAGGTAGGGAAGGATATTTGTTATTATCTTACTATTTGGATTGGATTTGTCCTCAAAATCTATTAGTCTTCTCTCTTTTGAGATTGGTGGTGTTTTTTGTTAGATTTTCCAAAAATTTGGAGAGGTAATTTCAAATTAGTGTGTCAAAAAATCTTGTTTGCTATGTTTGGGTAAGGTGAAGAGGCTAGAAGAGTATGCTCTATTCCCTTTTGGGCACATCAGAAACTTGGAACCCTTGAATCCAAACCAAGTCCCCATGTGGTACAACTTTGTGAGTCTACCTTGATTAGAGAGGGTTAAACTAGAGTGGACATTCCCTTTATTGGGTCAACCACGTTGATGGTATCTCAAGCAGTAATAGCCATTTTTGACGTGGTAGTAGCAATCGCTATATAAATTTCCTTGTGGAGAAAATCCTCACAGGTGTAGTCTGTTGTTGGGCTATTAGATCTCCTCAGTATCTCTGATTGATTAAACTCTCAAAATATGTCAAAACCCTGGTGTGTCGAGATCAGATTTTGCCCACTTTAGAGTAAAAAAGCTGCAGAGTTGAACATGACTAAGAACCATAGTGCTACCAAATTTTCTTTTCTAGGACTATGCGCATGATTGAAAAATATTTTGAGAACATACACGGTAGTGATTTTAGGGATTAGATTGATATTACAATACTATTTTGATTCATGTGCAAGGTTGATTTCTCCCTTGCTCATTGTTTGAAGATATTTGCTTGAAATCCCTGATTGCTATCTTGCATGCTTGGTTCATGATTAAGAATCTATTAATACATCTAGTTGGATATTTAAAATAAACAAAATCTCTATTCCTAAGTCAAGACTTTATGATCAAATTACTTTGTTGTCCTATTATTTTCAATCTCCCTAAGTTGATCCAATTTGGATTAGGCTACTTACCCCATTGTTAGAAGCCTATTTGCACCTTGGATTATTATGCCTTGACCTCTTAAATTAGTAATCATTTATTTCACAAAAGACCTTGTTTGGAGTTGGTGAGTTAGAGATCGTCCTTGTTAAGAAACATATACCTTTGGATCCTTTGATATTACACTTGGAGAGTCTTAGTAATCTCTTATCCATCCACTTTCATCAAAATTCAATTTTAATTAATTAAAATTAGGGTAAATCATCCTCCTTGTCCATATGTACTAGGGTATTCACCCAAAGTTGTGGGCACCTCTGTGGCAGTGTTGGTTTACACATATTGCAATATTTTATCTTATCATCTCTTTCTTGGACAAGTGAGAGCTTTTACTATCCTAGTTTGGTACAAACATTTCTTAGAGTTATCCTATCAACTAGTACCTTTTCTTTCATGTTGATTACAAGTGCTATTACATGTTGCTCAACATTCAAATGAACTCAAATGGTATCAAATTTCAAAAAATGACTCTTGGTCTTCTTTCTTTTCCATCATTCATGTCTTTCTAATCTCCCATTTCCATTCTTTCTCTTCTTCATGTCTTCTTGATTCTTTTCCTCCTATTATCATATAGTCTACCTTCTTCTATTCACCCTTTCTCTTCTTCCATGCTTGATTCTTCTTCTTCTAAAACCATGGATGTTGATTATCTTGTTAGGGACCCTCACTTGAAAGAAGATGATCTTGACCTTCTTGCTGAATTTGAAAATTGTTGTCGCTCGAATAGGTACATGGATGCTAACATTGTGACAAGAATGTTAAAAAAAATGGATAAATTATACATATTTTCTAGGATCATGTGCAATATTAAATCACAATATCCTTCTTCCAAATATTCCTTATCTTCCAAGTCTCACTATGATTCTTCTAAATATCATTCAAATTCTTCATCTTCTAAGGCTTATCATAATTCTTCTAAATATCCTTCACATTATTCATCTTCTAAGTCTTATCATGATTCTTTTAAATATCATTCAAATTCTTCATCTTCTAGGGCTTATCATGATTCTTCTAAATATCATTCAAATTATTCATATTCTATGTCATTTCATGATTCTTCTAAATATCATTCACATTCTTCATCTTCTAAGTCTTATAATGATTCTTCTAAATATCATTCTCATTCTTCATATTCCAAGTCTTATCATGATTCTTCTAAATATCATTCATGTAGGTCCTCACCTAACTCTTCTTCACGATATCATTCTTCTTCTACTTCTACCAAGATTCTTATTCCTCTTATTGAGATGAACCATAATGAACAACATGAAAAGTCTTGTGATATGCCTATCTATAATGCCTATAGTGACAATGATTATGATGATGATGACTATTATATTCCTACGCATCCTAAAAGTCCTCCTAGTCCTATGCTTGTGCTTAAAGGGGATGAGTCACATATAGATATTGATGGTAATCCATATGACTCAAATATTGAAAGCAACATTGATAAATTTTGTGAACAATACCTAAATGATAAATCTGCATTTTTTGAGAAAGAGAAAGCATTTTTTTGTGCTGAAATAAAATATCAATAGCATAAGAGTTCCTCTTCTAAGAACCCTCTTGTTGAAAATAAATATTACACTCTTGAGCAAGATCATGTAATGTTGAACCTTTGTCTTCTGATGCTCGCCTTCCATCTTCTACTTCCTCCACTATCCATACATCCCCTAAAGATTCTGAGTCTCTCAAATCTTCTAAAAATCCTTCATCCAACAAAGATCATAATGCTTTTCATGTAGTTCCCTATAGTTATCTTCAAGGGAAACCTCTTAAAGAAACTCAAGCTAACATTCACTCGGCTACAAATACTTCCAATAATTCTAAATCTAAAGAGCCTAAGCCTTCATGCACTATAATGCCTACTTCAACTAGTCCTTCATCATCTATTCCACAGTCTTCCATACAATTCCAACATGCTTCCTTCTCCTTAGCAATGGCTTCATGTCAAGAGGACTTTAAAAATGATAAAGAAAAGAATATAAATAAAGATCAAGATCAAGAACCCTCAATGTCATCCAATTATTTTCACGATGTCTCTGATATGTTTCATGGTTCTTTTGATCTCTTACACCCTTTCTCATTTAATCCACCATGTCTTAATTCTTCTCCTAAGCAAGATAAAGATACTATTTGCACCACTGAGCTTATTGACAATAAAAATGACCTTAGTACACTTTGCCCTTCCAAAGATGATACTTCCATTAAGGTTATTAAATATGATGTTGTTACTTCCAATTTTGAGCCTATTGAAAATCAAGAGAACAATTCTATGCTTTTTTTATCCAAAGATCCTTGTCAAGATCAAAGTCTTCCATCTTCTTGTTCTACCACACCATGTTCCCTTCCACTTTCTACTCTTCCTAAGTCTTCTCAAGCTTCAAGTACTCCTATCAAAGAAGTTTCTCCTCTTCAAGATGTTCATGATCCTATTGGAAATCCTAATGCTCACTCTAAAGATGCTAATGTCCTTGATTGTCATATAGATGTTAATGAACTTATTGATTACCCTTTTGCATCTTCCACATCCATCCTTGGACCTCCCCCAGCGATACTAAATGCTTCACGTCTTCCTTCCATCTTGGGTCCTTATGTCCCTTCATTTTCCCCTCCCAACTCTCCTAATTCATCATCCATCTTGGGTCCTTATGTCCCTCCTTCTCCTATCTTTCCTCAAGATCAATGTAGATGCATATCCTTAAATATTTTTCATCCACCCACTTAGCTAAACCAGTCATATCATCCTTCTTCTTCCAAAAGTCCCAAGTCTTTTGGAAGTAACCTAAATGTTCAATACAAGAAAAAGAAGTAATTCAAGAATCTATATAAAAAAGAAGAACACCATGTCTCCTCTAATTGACATGGGAGCATAAAGTCAAAAGAGATAGCTAAGAAAAAAATTATAAGACAAGTATGGGTTCCAAAATCTATCATTAAAGATATTATCTCTAAATCATCAAAAAGAAATGAAAAGAGATGTACAGCTATATGGATATCAAAGTCTCTCTTGAGAAATTCTAATGTTGAACAAAAATTGAAGTTGACATTCAAGCTTCCAAAGAATTCCACTTCATCTTCTTCAAAAAGCATTCTTCCATTCCATGCGCCTAAACCGCAACCTCTTCTATTCACTCACCATATTCCTTCACATATTCTTTCATGCATGTTTTCTCTACCCTCTTGTCACCCTTCAAGGTGTGTGTTGATGTTGATCTTGCCTTCATTTCCATCTTCTAATCTCACTCGCTTTGCATAAAGCCATATCCTCCATTTTTGTCTTCCATCTTCCTTTCCCTATCAACATCTTTGAGCATACCATTTCAAATCCTTTTCATGTCATGGTTTAAACTTTCAAGAATCATTATCTATAAAGCTTGACTTCTTCCAAAAAACTTCAAAAAAATTGAAAAAAATTCAAAAATTCAAAAAAATTGAGGAAAAAAATGAAAAAATTTAAAATGTGCCTTGGTGAAAACTTGGTAATCAGGAACCTTGGTAGCAAAAGTAAACATAAATAAATTCATCCTGTGGTGAAAACCACTTCCTTGTGGCACCTTGGATGAGTACCACGATGAAAACCTGGCAATCAGGCATCATGGGTAGTTCTTCTACATCTTCTACCATTCTATCTTCTCTCTTTGATCTTGACAATGTTGACCTATACACAAACATTTGGCTATCTTGTGAGCTATCTTATAATTATCTTGTTTTCATTCCTTTCATGTTTAGCCTTCACATCTATTTCCCTCCATTCATTCTAGTCTTTCGCTACCCTTTTCCCATTTACCCATTTGGTCTTGATCTAATAAAATAGAGTAAAATACGATTGTATGAAGTCTCTTGACATGTCTACTCCTTTGGATTGCATCTTTCCCACTTTTACATTATGCTTTCTTGAATTATCCTATACTGGCCTTTCATTTCTTGTCCAAATGTTCTTTACATGACAATTTTTCCCTAGCTTGGGTACTCTTGAGGAGTCAGTCCTTGAAGATCACTTTCAATTGCTTCATACACTCCTTCCTTATCCATCATATTTATCAGCTTGTTGCTCCATCATGTCCTCTACCTTGCTAAACATTGGGACTGCACAATGTGATCATGCTTGAGAGTTTGGTCCTTGTTTTTGTTTGGGGGAATTGTATCTTATTTGTACATAGTTATTGATCCTGAAAAAATATAAAAGAATGAAATATTTTTAAAATAAAAAAAAATTGATATATTTCAAAAATTCAAAAAATGATATATTGCGAAAATTCTAAAAATTGAAAAATGTCCTAAAAAAATGATCTTCTTAGTGACAACCTAGCAATAGGCACTTTGATGTATCTCCAAAAAAAAAAAAATTCCAAAAATACAAAAAAAAATTCAAAATTCAAAAAATCAAAAAAAAAAAAAAAAAAAAGCCTTTGTGAAAAGTTGGAAATAGGCGCCTTGGTAGCAAAAATACAAAAAAATTATAAAAAGTCCTAAAAAAATAAAAAATAAAAAATAAAAATTTCCAAGTGGTGAAAACCTAGAAATAGGCACTACTTGAGGCCTTTGCACCCCTGTTTCTTAGCGTGCGTTCTTGAGACTTAGCCTTTCTCCATCATGCCTTATCCTTGTTTCCTTTGTTTGGAATTGGTCTTTGTCTAGGGCGCATAACTATGTTAGCTTTGGTCTCTTGGTTGCGTTAGTCTTTAGGACACCTCACAAATAGTGTTTTTTAATACCACCCTAACTGCATTTTTAATACAATCGTTGACATCAAGTGTTTTTCAGCACTTATTGGTTTGGTCTTACCTAGTTTTGTCATGTGATCTTCTCTTCTTGCAAGCATTTGATCCTTATTCTCGGAACTCAGTATCAATTAACACACTTAAATCTTAAACGCAACACTTAATGTTTGAGCTATGTCATGATCTTTTCTTTGTGTGCTGACTGTTATTGATTTTCGCTAAGTGCTCTTGTCTGATAAGTCTCTCCAAGATGCATAGCTAGAGGACTTGGGGCATGGAGCATGTTTTTATTTTTATTTTTTCTTGCGGGTGTGGCCTTGAAACTCTAGAGTATCTCTTGTTGTCCCCTTGAAACACTTAGGAGATTTGAGGCATCATCCTTGATTATTTTTGTACAACCGTTCTTATGTCATCTTGGCATCTATGCCTTGATGTGAGCATAGTTTTGCTACATTAATTTGGGTAAGCTAACATTGAAGTCATCTTGACCTTTATGTCTTTGATGCTTATGTTAGAATCTTTCCACATTCCAATCCGATATAAATTACATTCATATTTTCATAGTTGCACTTGTGACTAGTGATGATTGTGTGATTTTTTGATGTCCGTTAATAATGGCCCAATGGTGAAAATAAGTTCTTTTACATTCTCTAATGAATGATGAACACAAAAATCCTATGTTACAGTTGCTCTTTTGCAAGTACACCTTTGCATTTTCATATAGCTTGCATTATTAAACTTAATGCTAGTTTGCATTTTTAGGTTGCATTATGAGTTTGATAGGGTTCTCCCTTCATCTTTATTGTGAAATTTTAATCAATTGTGGTCATGTTTTGATCTTCATTTCCTTATCTTCTTTTGTGATCTCAATCAAAATTTCTATCTTAAATAGTTGATTGATTTTGGGGCATTTTCTTTTCTTCTTTCTATTTCTTTCCATATCTTTCAAACTTATATCTTCCATTTTCTTTTTCCCCACTTCTTTTCTTCTAAATCACTTTTGGGGCATAATTTTTTATACTTGATGATCTACCTTGGTTCTATGATTCTTATATCTTTCACCTTACATCAAGAACCTTATCTTTTGTTCGATTTGATCAAATTTATCAATTTTTTGTTTCTCCTCTATCTCATTTCGATTTCAATCATGAGGGGGCAATAATTATCAAATTCAATCTTTGATTCAATTTTATCAATTTTATCTTGGACTTTTTCAAGTCAAAATTTATTTTTATTCTTTGTTTTGATGTGTTCCCAAATCAACCACACATCTGGGTTGTTTTGTGATCCCAAATCGATCTCACACTTCAATTTCTTTCTTTGACTACATGTGTTCCCAAATCAATCACACATTAGTCAAAGAGGGGCAAATTTATGCACCCTAAAATGGTCGCCTAGACTATGGGCCCCCATTATTCATTTATCAATTTATCAAATTTCCTAAATCAATGGTGTGTAATATTTTATTAAATCAATTTCCTTGATCAAATTCAATTGTTCTATTTTTCTAAGGTTGATCATTTTATCCTAAGTCGTATTTAATTAAAAGAAAATCTCCTCTTTTAATTAAATAAAATAAGTTCCCATTTAATCAAAAGAAAACATCTCTTTTAATTAAATAATTCATCCACATTTAATTAATTAAGAGAAAAAACCCTCTTTTAATTTAATTAAATATCTCTTATTTAATTAAAATAACTTGCTCCATTTTATTTAACTGAAAATCCCACTTAAATATCTCTTTTTGATGAAAAGGGAAATAAAATAAATTCTTTTATTTAATTTCTCTACACTTAAATGCACATATTTCTAAGTGGGACTTATCTTTCCACTTTCTTCTCAACCACTCCTCTTTTCTCATTGGTGAATCCTTATTTCACATGGATCATTATTTCTCCGCCCTTGATTAAATCTTTTTCCTCTCAATCTGGATCATCCAATCTTCTTTATAAGGGAGAGCCCTCTCCTCATTTTGGAAACCCATGATTATGCTATTGTTATGCTGTAGGATTGGAGAGAAAATTTTGAAGGAGTTTTGAATACTAAAGCTTTTGTGGAGAACTTCTATCTTCTTTTCTCATTCTCTCTTGCACCCATGGCTTTCATCATGGGCTTTTATCATTGCATTTGCATATTAGTTTAGAGTCATATTTCCTTTCATAGATTAGATTTTGCTTTCATAGATTAGATCTTTCTTTGTTTTGCATTGTTATCATTTAGATTAGCTTGCATCTTCATTTTCATAAATATTTGATGATCATGGAGACTAGTACTCTTATTTTTCCTCTTTGAATCTCTCATTTCATAGTGTACTTGCATGGGCATGAACAAGGTCAAACTAAAGGCCTCCATTGCAAACCCTTTCACTCCATGAATAGAGAGCTATGAGTCACCATTCAAGACCTCACTTTTGAGAAATCTTGGATATAATGACCCATAGTAGTGTGCCCACATTTTAGGCATACAAAATCCAATGTTATTCAAGTGTGTCACACTTAGTTTATTATGTTTTAGTCATTCTAACCAATAAGCATTATCACATATAAGTTCTTTGGTCAAATAAATACATCATTTTCCTTTTATGCAACAAGGTCCATTGTTTCCAAATCTCACACTACCACCATCATAATAGTCCATGTGCTCAAACTTGGTTTAATCTTTAGTCATATAATGTGAACAACCATTGTCAATAATCCATGTATCATTTTTGCTAACATGAGAGATAAGTGTCATCTTATCTCTTTCATGATCAGATTCATCTTTTACAACAATATATACCATTTCATCTTCACTATTATTAAAATATTTAGCCATAAAACAAGATTTCTTACCTTTGTCCTTGTAGTTCTTGAATTCCTTCTTGTCTTTGCACTTATTATTTATTTTTTCATCATTTTTTACTCTGTTTGGGCACCTAGCAGCAATGTGACCAATTTCTTCATAAGAAAAATATATTAGAGGAATCTTGCCTTTGCACTTTCCTGTGCCTTTGGAATATTTCTTTCCAAGTAGGGCTTCAACAACTTCAAGATCATTGTCAGAACTTTCTTTTTTTCCTCCTTCACTTCCTAATTGATTGGCCTTTGATTTCTTTCTCTTTTTCTTGAGTGAGACATTGGCTTCAAATGCAAACTCAATACCTTTGGATATAGGAACATAATTATCATAGTTATCCAACTCAAAAGCTATCAATCTTCCAACTAGAGCATCCAAAGTTATTTTTCTATTTGGATCACATCTCATCTTTTGAATAGAAGACACTCTAATTGGATAGATAGGAAGAAGAGTTTTGAGTACCTTTCTTACAACTATTTTTTCATCAATGTCTCCTCTAGATGCTTTGATTGCGCTCACACTTGCTTTGATTCTTTCCACATATTTTGCAATGTTTTCAGCTTCTCTCATATTCATCTAATCAAATTATCCTCTGAGACTTTCTACTTTGGCTCTTCTTACATTTTCATCTCCTCTATAGATATATTTTAGTTTATTCCACATTGCATGAGCTGATTTGTAGTCTTTTACATCATCAAATTTAGCATAACTAAGAGAAAATGCAATATCAATCATCATGAAGTTAAGATTCTTCTTTTCAGTAATGTCTTCAACTGATAATGTTTCAATAGGAGTCTTGTATTCAATATCAAGATACTTACAACTTGAATCACTAATAGTTGCTAGATGTATTCTCATAACTCCTTGCCATGCTACAAAGTTGTCTTGTTTCAACTTGGGAATCTCTCTTTTAGAAGACATCTTAATCTTTAGCTTAGGTCCTTGAAACCCTACAAGTACCAAATGCTCTGATACCAATTGTTGGAAATATAAGAAGACTAACTAAGAGGGGAGGGGTGAATTAGTTACCACTAAAAAAAATCCCAAATCTCTTAGATGTAAATACAAAATAATCCCTAAAAATTGAACTCTATTGATGCTCGTTAAACACACTGAAAATGTTGTAACTTGATAAATACTAAATATGCTTGGAAAACACTTAACATGAAAGTCTTAAGATTTTATTTATGAATACTTATTACTGTAAACTAGTTGTAAACATATAAAATAAATTGCATGAACACATTTGACACCAAGATTTAATGTGGAAACTCAATTTTGGAAAAACCGCCAATTACAACTAGTTACTGTTTTTCAATCTTCTAAAGAGAGCCCTATTAGGAGCCAACCATGTTAAAGGTTACAAAACACACTGCTAGGTGTGACCTTGTTAGAGAATTTAATCACCCTGTTAGGAGTGGCCTTGTTAGAGGTCTTGAGACACTTCAATAGAAATGCCACCTTGTTAGAGGATTTAGTAATAGTCATTAAGCCAACTTTGTTAAGAGATTTAGATCATTGTTATAACGGTTAAAGAGTAATAATGACATGACCTAATTTGGATGCAATTAAATTGCTAATTAAAAATCTCAATTTTGACTTGTATACTTGATCCTTCTTGATCGAATATATCTTTTCAGCTTCTCAAGGATATTCACCTTATCCTTTTTTATTCACTTCCTCTTAGCATCATCAAATATTCAATTATCTTCCATGCATTCTCTCTCTTCTAATCCTCAACTTTACCTTATATTTATATCTTTCATATTTTTCAAGTCAGCTAAAATACAATTTAGAATAATCAATATTCATCTTCTTAGTCGGTTAGAACCAACAAATAAATCAATTGAACTCAATATGTCAAAAAAAGAAAATCCTTCATTAGCCAACCTTGCTCAGTAGACACTAACTCAGAAATGATTTTCCTGTGTTAAGCCAAGTGGACTTAGTTAACAATGCATACTTGCTAAGTTCCTTTGGTAACCAAGTAAGCTCGATTTACACTAGTTCCATCCAACATTTTCTTCATTAACTGAGTGAGCTCAGTTAACACTCATCTTCCATAGATTTTCCTTTGACACCTGAGTGAACTTAGTAGAAATTTTCTTCTAAACTAGGCAAACTTTGGAATGCTCAGAAGCCATAGAAAAGTGTCTTCAATACCCGAGTGAGCTTGGCATGCACTAACTAGTAATGATATGACATTTTGTATAATATCAAAGACAATACACAATTAATCAATTGTTCCAATAGTAATGAAGGTGATGTGTAGATAAAAATGATAGAGAATAATTGTATCATGATGCTAGCATGTGTGCAAGATATGGTTTCACATGTGTAAAGTCTTGTATAGACTCTAAGCTAATAGTGTTGTTATTAATTAATTATCTTATTTTAATTAATTGGGAAAGCTTCAAGGCCGACTCAAGGAATTATTATGAAGATATGTTATAAAGGAAATTTGTTTTCCTTATTTGTGATAGGGACTTCAATTTAGAGGATCAAGTGGAATGCGAAGTATTAGTGTGCAGCTCAAGAAGGAGTAAAATTCTTATGGAATATGTGTAAGTAAGTGGTCCAAGGGATCATTGGATGCATAGTATGAGATCTTGTTGCAAGATTTGAAGGAGTAGTAGTTTGGTTGACAGGACAGAGACAAAGGAAGGAAGTACATTTATTTCTATTATTCTACAATGAATAATATAGAGATCAGTTGGATAGTTGGTTCTTTGATCTTAACCTTAAAGCTTTTTGGGTAGTGGGTCTAGTTGTCTTCCACAACTCCTAACAGGGTTGGAATCTCCTAATAGGGATTCAAAGTCTCCTAAAAGGGACTCATATGTACTGAATGTTGTAATAGACTCCTAACAGGGTCTATCCTCTAACAAGGAATATTTATATTAGTACATCATCTTTTGGGTACCATCCCCACCAAGGTTTTCCCTCTAACCAAGGCTTTCCCTAGTTAACATATATGGTGTTAATTGTGTATGAGTATCTTGTTGTGGTTTTAGTTAATATTTCTCATATGGTTAAGATTATTTAAATTTAATGTCAGTGTTGCTAGATCTATAACTAATTCAACCCCACTGCCCCCCCCCCCCCCCCCACACCATCCTCATAGTTATATCAGTGGACTATATATTCTAACAATTGGTATCAGAGCATCAAGTCCTTAAAGATAAGAGTTAACAGATTTGGGAGATCAATGGTGAGTATGTTTAGGAAAGATAGTCTAAGATTCAATGGGGCTAACTATGATACTTGGAAGGAAAAGAAAAAAATGCATATGCTATGCATGGGTCTAGGATACTGGCTTTTGACGAAAGCTATAAAGGTAATTGTTGAAGAATCAAAGCTAGAGGAATGCAATGAGGGAGAAAGAGATTTGTTCATGCGTAACATAAGAGCTAAAGAAGCCCTACTATTAGCTCTTCCAGAGAATGAATACAATGAGGTAAAGACACTTCAAACTTCTCATGAAATTTGGAAAGCATTAGAGGTTACTTTTGAAGGTGATGATCATGTAAAAAGAATGAAAGTACAAAGTTAGATTTGTGCATTTCAAGATGCTAAGATGATGGAAGTTGAATCAATCAAAAATTATGTATGAAGAATATCACAAATTGTTGAAGGTATTTGATCTTTTGGTGAAACTAAACATGATGATGAGGTTATATGGAAGATCTTGAAAATTCTATCACCACCATTCAAGAAAATAGCTCAGATGATTCAACTAGTAATGCCCTACACCAAAGATTTCACAAAGGAAACTTTGCTTGGAAGATTAGAATCTATAGAAGTAGAAATGAGATAGTCTAGGTAATTAGCCAAAGTTGAGAAAGCTTTCAATGCTATGCACATTCAACCTAATTTGTCAAGAAGTGTAATTGCAAGAGAAGACTTTGCCAATAGCAGAAAATCTGAAGAAGATAAGAAAATTGAAGAAGGAATAACCCTTCTTTTAAGAAGAGAAAAATATGGTAAGAAAATCTTTAAGTGTTGGACTTGTGATGAATATGGTCATTTTGCATCTAAATGTCCTAAAAGAGAGAAAAAGTTTAGAGCAAAATTCAAGCCTAGAAGAGATAAGGATAGAAATTGTTTATATGCTAATGAGGATGAAGAATCTAATGAAAAAGGTTAGATTGAAAGTGATGATGAATTAGGATTTGTGGCTATTAAGGAAGATAATATTGATAGAGAAATTAGAGAAGAAAGAGCTCTAGTTACCCAAGTTGAGAATAAATTAGATTATATAATCTATATTGGATGTTCACACCACATGACTAGTGATATGAAAAAAAAATTAAAAAATTCATAAATCATGATGGAGGTATTGTTAGAGTTGGTAGCAATGTAATCTATCATATTACAAGGATTGGATCTATAACTCTTGATGGTAAAACTAAAATTAAGAGTGTTTACTTTGTTGATAGTTTGAAACATAATTTTTTAAGTGTTAGACAATTGGTAGAAAAGGGATATCTATTGCAGTTCACAGATAAGACTTGCATTATCAAAGAAAAAGATGGTAAGCTGATTGGTACTAGAACTAGATCCATAGGTAATGTATTTTAGTTGAATCATATTGAAACAACATGTTTGGTTGCAAAGGTTGATAACAGTTAGTTATGGAATAGAAGATTCTTTCATATAAACTTTGACAATATTGTGAAAGTTAGCAGTAAATTTGTAGTGAGATATTTGCCTAAGATTATTAAGCCCATAAATGTTCTCTGCAAGGAATGTATTTTGGCTAAGGAGAGGAAAGTTTCTTTTCCTAGCAAGAATTTCTCTACTACGAAGAAATTGGAGATTGTTCATACAGATTTGAGTGGACTTGCAAGAACTCAAGCACTCTATGGTGAAAGGTACTTTATGATTTTTGTTGATGATTTCACTAGGCTTATGTGGGTAGCATTTCTTGAAGAAAAGTCTGAAGCTTTTGAAAAATTTAATATATTCAAGGATAGAGTTCAAAATGAATTTAGTGTTAAGATTAATTGTTTAAGATTAGATAGAGGAGGAGAGTTCACTTCCAGAGAGTTCAACATGTTATGTGAAGAGAATGGAATCAAAAGATAGTTATCTTCACGTAGAACTCCTAAATAGAATGTGATTGCTAAGAGAAGGAACAATTCAATAGTAGAAGTAGTAAGAGCGATGTTATTTGAGAATAATGTCTCAACGACATTTTGGAGAGAAGCAGTTAACATTGTAGTATATACTTTGAACATAGTACAAATCAGAAAAGGTATGAGTAAGACACCTTATGAGTTATGGTTTGGTCACTCACCATCAGTCAAGTACTTTAGATGTTTTAGAAGTAAGTGTTACATAAAGAGAGATGATTTGATCCTAGAAGCAATGAAGGTATGTTTCTTGGTTACTCATTAAAAAGAAAAGCATATAGATGTTTCAACTATAGAACTAAGACAATAGTTGAGTGCGCAAATGTAAGGATTGATGAAAAGTTTGGTACTAAAGAGAAGATGGTAGATTATAATTTTGATGAAGAAGAGGATAATTTTGGAATTATTAGACACAATGTTGAAGTTATTTTGGAGACTAAAAATGATTAATAAAATGATGTATTTATCGAGCATAGAGAAGATCTGAAATCTAAATCTAGAAAATAGATAAGAGTTGAGATGTCAACTCCTACTTCCAGGAGAAACATGACAAAGAATCACCCTTCAGAGTAGATAATTTGGAGCAAGGATAAAGGTGTGATGACAAGGAATGGAGTGAATGAGGAATTGTGTCTAATTTCTCAAGTGGAACCTAAGAGCACAGATGAAGGATGTAAGGATGATCACTAGATGCAAGCTATGAAAGAAGAACTAGATCAAATTGAGAAGAATGAGACATGGGAATTAGTTCCTCGACCTAAAGATGAGAATGTGATAGGAACGAAATGGGTATTCAGAAATAAAATGAATGGGCAAGGAGAGGTTGTGAGAAACAAGGCCAGACTTGTTTGAAAAGGTTATTCACAATAAGAAGGCATAGATTATGAAGAAACCTATGCACCCATAGAAAGAATGCAAGTAGTAAGGACGTTCTTGGCTTATGCAACAAGCAAGAATTTCAAGGTTTATTAGATGGATGTCAAGTCATCTTTTCTAAATGGAGAACTTGAAGAAGAAGTCTACATTAAGGAACCCAATGGATTCCCTCTGACAAAAGATAAAGACTTTGTACACAAACTAAAGAAAGCATTGTCTGGTCTAGAGTAAGCACCTAGAACCTCATATACAAGGCTAGATAGGTATTTATCAAAGCTTGGATTTATTAAAGGTATAGTAGATGGTAATTTGTATTTGAGGAAAATTGATGATGGCCTATTTATCATTGTAAAATTTCTAGATGGCATAATATTTAGAAGAAATGATGAACAAAGTGACAAGTTTGCTAAAGAGATGAAAAATGAATTTGAAATGAGCATGATAGGAGAAATGAAGTGTTTCCTAAGATTGTAGATTGTGCAAAAACAAGATAGGATATTTATTTCACAAACTAAGTATCTAAAAGATTTGTTTAAAATATTTGGTTTGGAGAATTGAAAACCTATTGGTACACCCATGATAACTGGTCACAAGTTATCCAACAAAGATGAGACACTTACAGTTGAGTAGAAGAAGTATAGATCTATGACTAGAGGATTGCAATATCTGAATCACACTAGACTAGATATAGAAAATGCAATTGGGATTGTAGCAAGATTCTAAGTTGATCCAAAAGAGTATCATTATGCAACAATAAAGAGAATATTTAGATATTTGAAAGGCAGATCTAATTATGGAATTTGGTATAATAGATCAAGTGATTTCAACTTGTGTGCATATACTAATGTAGATTGGGCAGGTAGTATAGATGATAGAAAGAGCACTAGTAGTGGAGCATTATTTCTTAGAGGAAGATTGGTTTCTTAGTTCGGCAAGAAATAGGACTGCATATCTCAAAGTATAGCTAAGGTAGAGTATGTTGTAGTAGTAAATAACTATAATCAAGTTATGTAGATGAAATAAATGTTGAAGGATTGTGGGATTGAGTTCAAAGAACCTGTTATCATTTACCATGATAACACAAGTACGGTAAGTATGTCTAAGAATCCATTATTGCATTCTAAGACTAAGAACATATCCAAAAAAGTATCATATTTTGAAAGAAAAGGTAGAAGAGAAACAAATAAAGTTAGAGTATGTAAGCACTAAAGATTAGATTGCAGCTATCTTTATGAAGTCATTACCTAAAGATACTTTTGAGTACCTAAGAGGTATGCTAGGGGTTATGCCCCTACCTACTTCAGAGTAGTTGATGCAAGGAGTGCATCAATCCAGTGGTATAGTGCAATGTGGTTGGACTAGACTAAATGTTGATGCTTCCTAAATGGGAGTATCTAATATGTACTAAGTCATGAAGGACTCTAGGTAATTGGTATTGAATACTATCTTTGGACACTTGAGAGTTGGTTGATGATTTGAGTAGTTGATTAAAAATTGGTACTATGATTGACACCTTTGAAATTGATGTCAATGGGGGAGAGAATGTACATGAAAAACATATTGAGAGAATGTATATAAGTAGTATGAAGACAAGCACCTGGTGAGATGGCAATAGGGGAGAGTTATCTCTTTGGAGAAATTTAGAAAGATTCATGTAAGTGTGCAATCAAAAATGTGTGTGTAGATGCAATTAGGAAGTATTGGAAGTTGTTTACTATGAACAATTGTTGTTGATCCTAAAATAAGAAGAAGAAAAATGCAGTGTTCTAGAAGATTTCAAATTGATGAAGAGGATTTGTCAAAATGACAACGACAAAGTATAGTTTGGTATTCTTGGAACTTAGATATTTTTAATCTATGTTTCCATAAATGCCAAAGGGGGAGATTTTTAGCATGAATTTTTTTGTTGCTACATTGGGGGAGTATCCTAAGAATTAAAGAGTATTGATATGTTGCATTTATGACTGTATTTGTCATTGATGTCAATATAGCAGTGATTTTGTTAAGGCTCGAAGAATAGCAATTAGTGATCTTAGTATACATAGAAGTTGAGGAAGTTTTAGATGATACATAGTGGAGGACATGTTCTTAAAGTTGTCTTGATGATGTGGTTTAAAGGACTAAGTCTGATTTGATATTGTACAAAAGTTACACTTGTTTTACTAGAAGCAATGCAAAAACAAACCATTTGTTTGGCAATTTCTAATGTTTGCATTATATCTTTTAACCAAGATGTAAGGAAGGTGATGCACAAATAATAGTGATAGAGAGAAATCATGTGATGATTCTATCATGTACATAAGATGTGGTTTCACACACGTGAAGTTTTGTATAGCCTATGAGTCGACAATGTTGTTATTAATTTATTATCTTATTTTAATTAATTGGGAAAGCCTCAAGGTCGACTCAAGGAATTATTATGAAGATACGGTATAAAGGAAATTTGTTTTCTTTTTCTGTAATAGGGACTTGGATTTAGAGGATCAAGTGGAATGTGAAGTATTAGTGCATAGCCAAAGAAGGAACAGAATGCTTACTGAATGTGTGTAAGCGATCCAAGGGATCATTGGATGCACAGTATGAGATCTGGTTACAAGATCTAAAGGAGAAAAAGTCTTGTTGATAGAATAGAGATAGAGGAAGAAAATACATTTCAATTCTATTATTCTGCAAGGAATAATACAGAAATCATTTGGACAGTGGGTTCTTTGATCTTAACCTTGAAGTTGTTTGGGTAGTGGGTCTAGCTATCTTCCACAACTCCTAATAGGGTTGGAGTCTCCTAATAGGGATTCAAAGTCTCCTAATAGGGACTCATATGTATTGAATGTTGGAACAAACTCCTAATAGGGTCTATCCTCTAACAAAGAATATTTATATTAGTACAACATCTTGTGGCTACCATCCTCGCAAGGATTTTCCCTTTGATTAAGGGTTTCCCTAGTTAACATATCTAGTGTTAATTGTGTATGGGTATCTTGTTGTGGTTTTAGTTAATATTACTCATATGGTAAGATTTTTTAAAGTTAATGTTTGTGATGCTAGTTGAATAACTAATTCACACACCCCACCACCCCCCCCCCCCCCCGCCCAACCCTCCCCCCCTCTCAATTATATCAATGGACTATATATTCTAAAATATCTTTCCTACAAGAAACCAAAAACACTTGTTTACAAAATTTAAAATGGTGAGAATATTATGGGATTTCACTTCCACCCTACCATGAAGCATTTATGCTTCCCCATACTCCTTCCTGATATGAAGGATACCCAGCTAGAGAAAGTCTAAAAAAGTAAAATTGGCTGAAGTAATAGAGTATGTGCTACATGATGCATTCATATTCTAATCTTAATGTAACATATTGTAGACTTCAAAACATACCTTTCAAATCTAATTTGATTCTATATATTTACAAAATATTATGCCAAGATTATCATTTAATGCATAACACTTAATGATTCACATATGCATTCTACACACATATAGCAATGTATTCATTCACTTGACTATCAAAACATGCCAACCTAATAATACTACCAATATGTCTTCATATGATTTGATATGCCATTTATTTCAAGAAAATTCTAGATTTGGAAAAGAAAATCAAACATTTTCCTTTTTAAAACTCCTCTAATCATTAACCATTTTGAGATGAGATCACATTATGAACTCACACATAAGACACAAGGGTGCAAGAAATTCATAAGAAATTTCATAAGATACGATTCTTTCTTTTGCTAATGCTATTTCAATGAAATGGAATCCCTCTCTATGATATGGAAACATAGTAATGATAAAATAATCATACTCTTCTTTGTTGAAGGCAACATTTATTTCAATACATGTTATGTGCATTATGAAAAATAAGATTAAGGAAAGCTTGAATATCCTCTTATTCATTAATGACATCTTAATACTTTTCTAATACACATGAATACTTCTCATACTCTTTAAATATTCATAGTAAATGAAATATTCCTCTTTAATAATCCATGTTTTCATTTACTCTCTATAGACATCATCTATGGGTTCATTAAAGTATAGACTTATAAATATGAAAAAAGTGGTCCAACCTATTCTTCATCAAAATAAAATCAAACAATTTCCCTTACCCAAAAGTCTTGTAGTAAACCTTGACTCAACTTATGAGATTAAAAAATTAATAGCCTACTGAAATCGAAAAAATATGAAGTATTACTTACCCTAATAGGATTCAAATCATATTTAAAGATATGGAAAGGTTGTGGCCAATGGTTAAAGTCTATGAGTCTTAAGAGTCTAACCCAAGCACACCCTAGCTATCGCCATATTGAGGGAAAAATTATCCCTCAACAAAAGAGTGAAGTAATTTTTAGGCAAAGGCTAGTCTTTCTATCAAATGAAAAGATCCATTAAACAAAGAAATTGTTTGGTTCAATTTACTCTAGCATCGACCCTACCCCCAAAATATTTTAAGACATCTACTATTAGCAATCAAAAATTATATCACATGTAAACCTTGAATCACAACCATTTATTTTGAGGAAATTTTTTTAAAAATTGGCTAACTTACCTTGATATTGAGTTTTTGGTCATCTAGCATAGGCTATGGAGTGATAGTTCCAAAAGAAAAGTCCTTCTGAACTAGATGATATAGCATGACAATTTCCAAGCACCATGGAATTGCTCTGAATATCATGTGCTATACTTTTGGTCTAGAATTAGTTGTTGAGATCTGAACTCCTCTCATTCTAAGGCTTCTCAAAATCAAGCTTTGCAGCCTTGATTTGGGAAAAGTTCCCCCTAAAAAACACTGAGAAAGGAAGTGAAGTGGGGTGATAATTGTATGCATTAAATTTCAACATATCATACAGTTTTGGTTTTGAAGTGATGTCCAACTCCAAGTAAGAAATCCAAGGCTTCCATATAATCAATGAAGCCACCATAAAAAGATTAGAACAAAGCCTCATCTATAAACATTTTAGGCATGTGTGACCCCATCTGGACACAAGCAACTAAGGAAGGGCACCAAGATAAATAGCCAAAAACATGTAACATAGATGAAACTTAAACCAAACATAGAGCTACATAGATGAGGTCTAGAGATGAATAGAGAATCATGTTTATGGATGAAGCTCACATGATACCCATATGCAGAACCAAGCACAAGTAAAGCCAAAAGAGGACAAAGCATATTGGGCATGGTTGTTTTCATAGCCATCGCCATTGAAGCTCGCATTTAGAAAGAATAATTGCTTCACACAAGATTGATTTCATAAGAAACTTCCCCCATACCAACTACCTAGTGTATTCTTTTTAATGGTTGAGTTGTTTTACAATAAGGGTACTACTCATGTAATCTGCCTAATATCAAGGTTGGCCCTTCTTTCTGTCTCTTGTTCCTCTAAAATGGTGCAATGAGTTCCTTAAATTGTGTAACTACTATATTGAGCTATCATTTTCAAATACAACTCAGCAATCAGCTAGAAATGGAGTTGTGACATCCTTCCCCCTTAAAAATGTATCGTCCTAATTCTTTAGGAAATAAAAATATCAACCTAAGAGAAACTACCATATCATAAGTAACTTTTCATTCTACGTAAAAGAATGTAAAATTATTTTCTAATACTCATTTATTAGTACACATATGTCAACAAAATAACATTTCAAATTTATTACACATTCAAGACAAACATGTTTACTCTAAATGTTCAATACAAGTGCATCAAAGCCCTTTATCATTAATTTACATGTACCCTCTAAAAAATATCTTCCCAAGATTGCATCAAGCATCTAAAGTAAGCTTACTTAAAAAATTCAAGAACAAATTTTTTTTCAAATAATAACTCAACTAATGATGTCAAGAAAAAACTTCTACATGAGTGTGTGAATTCCATTACCATCCTTCAGTTTTACAAGGTTAGAATTACCTCTCTCCAATAATATTCCCCCTCAATTATGATGTTGTTCCATTCATTACATATATAGGAACAACACCAAAATATTAGTCCATGTTATATCATAGATCAAATAAAATACACAATGAAATGTCAAATCAAATATTTTCTTCTTTCAATGATTCTTGAAATTAAGTTCCATACTATGTTAAAATCATGTGATAGCACACACATACCTATGCTTACTTACCATACCTTGGCATCACATGAATTTGACCTTGCTAGTACATACTTCATATCTACATCCTATCATACTCATATGTATACACTCAATATACTTTTATTTCACTCACAATGTCAATAACTCGAGGAAATAACATTTAAATTTAAATATCTAGACTCAATTTTTTTCTTCAAATTTAGGATTTCTTAACTCATCTTTAAACACATCTTGATCATGAATACCAAAAATAATTAATCATGTGTAGCACTCATTGAGTGAGTAAGTCATCTAGATGTGCTCATCAATCACAAGTAAAAGATTAGTGGACCCACTTTTCCCATTTATGTGATGTAGGTCCTCACGCCCACCTTGTCACCATAATATTTCAAAAGAAATTTAGTCAAACAAATGTTACATCTTAACATAAATAAGCATTCATAGTTCATCTATGCAAGTGTGCTTAATCCACATAGAAGCACAAGTTGTGATGTATGGCCTTATCTCCATTTAATCATCACTAATAGATAAAAACAATGCATAAAAACATGGTTTAGGTTCTTTCTTTCCCAAGCATGAAGCCTTACACTTGGGATCCTTCCTGACACATAGAATTCACAACCCTACAATGCCTATAAGTCTCAACATAATACAAAAGGTAGGATGTATCTGGTGTAACTGTGAAACATACTACTTTCCACATATTTATAAGTAGATCTAATCACAAATGTGGAAGGGAGATGGAACATGGGAAACAATATTTTTTTTTTTTAAAATCACATAGACTTGGCCAAAGTATTTTAGTACTAGATTTATGTTGACGGGTAGAGTGAAAATGAAGGCATCATGTCTACCCTTCCCTATCTATTCACACTCATCACCCACACCAGAAGGTGAGCTTCTCAAATCTCATATACAATAAGTAAAATGATGAAAACTTTAATGCAAGAGGAAGAATGACATATTCTTAACAATCTAGTCCCTTGTAAATTATATCAATGTTCCACTTTGAGCATGATAGAGAACATCACTTCACATCATAGGACTAGAAACATAAAAACACGCCCTTTCCACCTCAAGATCAAAAGAAATTTCAAAACCAAGGTTCAAAATTTTGAAATCGAAGTCCAAAAGTGGATCACAAAAACAATAAAAGTGAACAAGGATCACAATATATAGATCACAATAAAAATTAGTGGTTAGGTGGTCACAAAGAACATCTATAAATTTTTCAAGCTAACCCTTCATCACTTCAAATTTCATGAAGCTTAAAAATAAAAAACACAACCAACTGAAATTCAATTCACATAAACAAAATGACTCACACTAATCACCGAGAGGGAGTAGATTCTACACAGCACCTTGCATCCAACGAGCGCTAAGAATATGACCAGACTTCAAGAAACATGCACCACATCCAATAGATCTTGTTAATCATATATTTTCTTCTTCTTTTTCATCTCACACATTTGTAAATAAAAAATACAACATGCAATATTTTTGTAAACAAAATCCATGTTCTTCTTACATATTATGCTAGGTTAATCTTGTTAGAAAACATGGATCAGTTTCAAAAAATGTAATTACACTGCCATATTTATTGGTGTGTTCCAAATGCAGATCCCAATATCTTATAAATATAAGAGTAGGAGACATGTCTCTATGATTAATCATTATTATTTAACCATATAAATCACAATATAATATATTTATTATATTATATTATATATATAATAAAAGATATATATATATATACATATATATATATATATATTATAATATAATAATTATAACATTATATTATATATAATATATATTATTTATATCAACATTGTATCTTATTATTAAATCAATCTAACTATAGCTATAATCTTAACACTCCCTCTTAGATAGGGAGGATTTATAATGGAACACATTATACTCTCAAGTATATGCAAAGATATCATCTCAGTATGATATTCAATTCACTATAAGGTTAAATTTCAACCATCTTTAGCAAAAAATAATTGAAGAAATTATATTACAAGATTTAAACACCACTTTAAGTGTGGTCTATGACATATTTAAGTTATGGTTGTAGACACCTAAATCTAATTATGATGCGGAGTCAGCACTTTGGAAGCACCAAACAACTCCAAGCACCTTTGAATCACCAAGCAACTCAAACTACCATCCAACCTTCTATGCTCCACAAGATCACTCAAGGCTTGACTCACTTTCAAAAAGACTACACTGAGATTTACAACTGTTCCTTTGGTTACATAAACCCAACTCTTCATACAAGACTGAATACCAACTACTTCTCCCTTATACCAATCAAAATCTCATTCACTAAACCTTAACACAATGTGACATCAGAAACTTCAACCTCCCCTACATAAATAGGGACCTAAAACCATCCAACACAATCCAAACTATATCAAAATAGTGATAAGATTTACTATTATTAATCACAGACTAGTAATGCAACAATTGGCTTTGTTCTCACACAAAGTGACAAGAATGAAACTTTGAAACTTCAAGGTTGCCCAACACTAAAGAAGGTTTAAGGAAAATTTAAAATGATCAAAATAAGATATATCAATGATTGGAAACACTGTATATAGCATATAGTGAAAACTGATACCACAAACCTAATAAACAGTTAGGTTTTTCAACACTATTTTTCACCAATAACTTGAAATTGTTACAAAGGACTTAGCAATTTAAGACTAGCTCTAGACACCCTTTTCTAAGTACAATAAGAATCCAAAGTTTCAAAACTCCACTCCACTCCAGCATATCTAATCCCTACCTTGCACACAATCCTAATTAGTAAGTTTAGGCATGGTTTACAAAGCAAAGACCAAGTAATGGGTACATGGACTTCATTCTTCAACTCTAGAGAATTCTTCTAGGTTAGATGAGGGTTTTTTCTTTATTTTTCAAGTCCTCAACTCCTATTCTTTTCTTTTCTCAACCAAAACATTCAAGTTAGGTCTAATACGTGGGTCTTATTAGACCTAGGGCTTGCTCCCATTAATTCCCACTTCAACCTCCTCTTCCAAAACCTTCAAAACATGAAAATACATAGCCCTAGCCTACCCCATGCAAGTTTGGAAAAATTTCCAACTGTGAGAACTCAAACTAGAGCCATCTCTTTGGTTAAACCCTAGGTTCAAGGGTTTCACAGGCAGTGAGGAAGAAAAAATGTGTAACTTGCAAATGAAAACTGATCTCTCCTTCAAACCACCTCCAAAATTCTTCAAATTGAATAGTCTAATTAACCAATGCAAAACAACAACCTTTCAACTTGAAAAATCTGTACTGTACGGCCAAAACCAGTCATAGAATGTTGGAACAATGGGTTTTTTTATTAGATTTTGGAAGAAAAAACATATCAAACTCCTTCTATGCCCCTCATTTGAGTGCATAGGGCCTATAAAAGCATTTGCAAATAGTTTGAACTAACCAAAGTAGTTTTTTTTAGTTATTGCAAAAAGTTGCTAATGCAACTTTTCAATTTTTTACACTTTTTGATATTTCAACTAACCTCCAACCTAAATGAGTTCTAATAATTCCAAATGATTATTTTAAGACTCAAATACTAAACCAACCTAGAAAACAAAATCTAAATCAAGTTCCACCTTTGGACCAATTGATGCCCAAGTTCATATTGTCACCTTGGGGTCTTCTGTCCATTACAATGGTGTATGGCCTTGAGGAGATTTTTTTATCAATCCTAAGGCCTTATTACATTTCATAAAACAACCTATTTCATTAGGTTCTCTACACCATTCTCCCCTGCATAAAAGAGACTCTAGTCTTTGGAGTATTGTGAAGTGAGGGATCAAAACCATATGCCTTGAGGTCCTTTTCAGACATCCATGATGCATCTATTGTAGGTTGTTCCTTCCACTATACAATGTATTCATAGTAAGTCCTCCTTCTATTCTTCTTGCTAATCCTTTTGTCTAGGATGGCTTCCACAATAGGTTTAGGCTTTGGCAGAATGTGTTTTCCCAATTCTTCATTGAGATCTGTTATAGTACCTGCATCAACATCATCTACAAGCACCCTTAAAAGCATATAGGTCAGATACATTGAAGATGGGTGAAAAATTAATATCACAAGGCAAATCAATTTGATAGGCATTATTGCCACACTTTTCACTATTTTAAAAGGATCAATTTTCTTCATCTACAATTTGGTATGTAATTTCTTTGGAAGTCTGGCCTTGTTGAGGTGAATCATCACCATATCCCCCACCTTAAACTGGAGTTCTCTTCTTTTTTTTATCTGCTTGTTTTCTATACTTGTTGGAAACATCTTGCAATTTGTCTTGTACCTATTGGTGGAATTCTTTCATTACATCTACAAAGTCCTCAGCTTGTGCACTTCTTCTTTCCATGTCCTTGACTTCCCTAAGTTCCAAAGTGCCCCTTGGATGAGTGCCATAAACAATCTAAAAAGGTGTTAAACTATTACTTCTATTGATGGAATCATTGAACACAAATTCTACCTATGGTAAGACATAATCCCAAGAAGCACCATGTTGTTTAGAAAGGCACCTTAGCATATTTCGCAATGATCTATTGACTGACTTAGTCTACCCATCTAATTGAGGATGATAGACAGATGAAAAACACAAGTTAGTGCCTAGTTTTCTACACAATGTCCTCCAAAAATGCCCCAAAAACTTAGGGTCTCTATTTGATATGATGGATAAAGGCAAACCATACAACCTAACAACTTCCTTGAAGAAAAAACCTACTACATGGGAGGCATCATGAGTGGTTTTACATGCCATGAAATGAGTCATTTTGGAAAACCTATCCACAACTACAAAAATACTATCATAACCTAATTTGGTTCTTGGTAGACCAACAAAAAAGTCCATACTCACTGAGTCCCAAGGTTTATGAGGTATTGGGAGTGGGGTGTAAAGTCATGCATTCGATGAGCCTCCTTTTTCTTGTTGGAAAACTAGACACTCCTCCACATATCTCCTAACATCAATTTGCAACCTTGGCCAATAATAAAACCTTCTAACCTACTCCAAAGTTTTATCTACCTCAAAATGTCTGGCTAAACTACCACAATGCTTTCCTTTTATGATATTCTCCCTAATGGATCCCTTGGGAACACAAAGTTGACTCCCCTTTAAAAAAAGACCATCTTGCAAGATATACTCACCAAAATCAGTGTGTTACCTTTCTCCCATGGATTTTCAAACTTGGTAAGCCTCCTTAAAGTTTTCATCTTGCTCATACATGTCTTTCATTGCATGGATTCCAATGCTTTCCAACTGGATTTCTTGAATGGTTAGATTCCTCCTACTAAGTGCATCAGCAACCTTATTAGTTTCTCCCTTTTTATGCTTAATAGTAAAGGTATAGGCTTGTAGAAATTCAATCCATTTCATATGTCTATGATTCAACTTTGCCTGTCTATTCAAGAAACTCAAAGCATGATTATCTGTATATACAACAAATTCTTTAGGCAACAAGTAATGCCTCCATTTTCTAAGAAACTACACCATATCATAGAGTTCAAGATCATAAGTTGAATATTTTTTCTTAGTTTCATTAAGCTTTTCACTTAAAAAGGCCACAGGCCTACGCTTCTAACTTAAAACTCCTCCAATTACCTTATTGCTTGCATCACATTCTATTGTAAACAATTTATAGAAGTTAGGGAGTACCAAGATTGGTTGGTCTGCAATTTTTCTTTTCAAACATTCAAAGGAATCATTCGCCTTCTTAGTCCAAGAAAATATACATTTATTTACTCCTATAATTGTATCTATAATGGGGCACAAACACCACTAAAATTTCTTATGAATTTCCTATAGAAACTACACATGCCATGAAAACTTTTTACCTCTGATGGAGTGCTAGGTGGTGGGCCAATTAAGGATGGCTCCTACCTTGGATGGATCCATCTTTAGTTCTCCTCCTGATATCACAAAGCCCAAAAAGATTTGTTCATGCTGCAAAAACGAACACTTTTCCAAATTTATCATTAATTTCTCTTCATGAAGCCTATTCAAAACCAAATCAAGGTGCCTTAAGTGCTCATCTATGTCCTTGCTAAATATCAAAATGTCATCTAAGTACACCACAAAAAACTTGTTCAAGAAAGGTTTCAAGACTTCATTCATTATCCTCATAAAGGTACTAGGTGCATTTGATAAGCCAAAAGGAATCACAAGCCATTCATACAATCCTTCTAAGGTTTTGAATGTTGTTTTCCATTCATCTCCACCCCTGATTCTGATTTGATGGTATCCACTCTTAATGTCCACCTTTGAATAGACACTTGCCTTCCCTAAACAATCCAAAATATCCTCTATTCTTGGCATAGGAAACCTATATCTAATGGCTATTCTATTGATTTCCCTTGAATCCATACATAACCTCCAAGTACCATCTTTTTTTGGAGCTAGGATAGCAGGGACTCCACATGGGCTTATACTTTTTCTAATGAACCCCTTGGCTAGTAGATCTTCAATTTGCTTTGCTATCTCTTCATTTTGCTTCAGGCTACCTTATTTGGAAGTGTAGCCCCTAGGATGAAGTCAATATAATGGCTAATACCTCTTTGAGGAGGCAAAGTCTAGTGCCTGCAACTATCCCCTTGTATTTCTCTAATAAATCCCTTACCTCCTTAGGCCCAACATTGTTGATCTTTGGTGGATCTTGTGATGGTTTAAGGGGATGTTTTCGATGCCTAACAACCAATGCATAGCAGGGTATATCCTTCTCCTTAGTGACGCTCATAAATTATTTTTCTCCCACTAACATTACCCCATTTGTAACCGGGATTCCATCATCAAGCAATGGTGGCATGGTGTACTCAATCCCATCCTTGGTTATGGTGTAAATCCTTGTTTTACCATCATTTTTTGCACATACATCATATTGCCATGGCCTCCCAAGAAGAAAATGGCATGCATCCATCTCTACCACATCACATAAGACCTTGTCATGATTCTCTCCTATCTTGAATTCTACCCATACCTAATCATTGTTGAGAGTTTTCTTATCTTGTGTTAGCCATAACACCTTGTGGGGGCAAGGGTGGGGGTTTTTTATGAGTTTCAACTTGTCACCATCTCTCTAGAGGCCACATTATCTGATGATCCAGAATCCACAATAACTTTGTGAACCTTGTTGTTCACTTTGCATAAAGTTTTGAACAAAGTTTTCCTTTGTGGGGGTTTTGTAGTTGTAGGGGATTTAATTAGTGTCCTTTGCATCATCAAGGATTCCCCATGCTCTGGAAGTGCAAGCCTTGAAGTGGCTGATTGGTATGAAGAAATGCTTTGATTTTCCTCTTCTTGTGTTAACTAAATTCTTCTATGCCCTTGCTTGTTTTTTTTAGGGCATCTAAAGGACTGATGTCCTACCTAATTACAAGTGAAGCATTTTCTTGTAAACACACTAGGCCCCATTCCACTAGATCTTCCTCTACCATTGGGTCTCCTACCCCTAAAAGACCGCCTATTGGTGGACTCCACATCAGCATTTGATCTGCTAGACTCTTCCTGATTTTTGTTGAAGGATCCCCTTCCGTTGAACCTACCTCTACCCCTATTACTGTTGCCTCTACCCCTACTACTTGTTTCACCTTTCCTCTTATGTTTTTCTTCAATTTTCAAAGCCATGTTAAGGCATTGATGTACTAAACCCAAAGTAATCAAAGTTAGTTCATCTTGAATAATATATTTTAAACCATTCACATACTGTGCAAGTTTTTCCTTCTCTATCTCATACACCTTGGCTCTGAGGGTAAGATTGTAAAATTCTTGAGTGTAGGTGGTGACATCCAAGTCCCTTTGTCTGAGATTTTGCAAATTTTTGTGCACCAACACCTCATAATCCTCTGGTATGAGTTGCTTTCTTGTCTTTTCCTTCATCTTCTTCCATGTAGAAATCTGCTCCTTGCCCTCATCCAATCTTTCATTTTGCAAAAACTTCCACCAACTCAAGGTAGGGCCTTTGAGTTTGGCCTTGGCAATCCTAACCCTCTAATTTTTAGGGGTCTTATCACACTCAAAGTGATTTTCTAAGGCTTCAATCTAGTCCATGCATACATCAGGGTCCAACTTACCATAAAAAGTGGGTAAGTCTCCTTCTCCTTTCTTTGCAACCCTCTCTAATGCAGCAAGGAAAGGCCTTTAATCTACAAGGATGTTTTCTTGCTCCTCATCCCCTCCTATTTCTTTAGGCTTTGATTCATAATCACTCCCTTTTCTCATCTTGTTCTTGAGTCTATCCAACTCCCTTTTCATGGTCCTATTCTCTTCCCAGACCACCCTACTCTTTTCCATTTGTTCCTTGACTAGCTTGGCTAGTTCTATATTTGTGATCCTCAAGGTCATCTCCCTCTCAAGCTCCTCACCTTCAAACATTGTGTCTTCAACAAATAAATTGGCTCTGATACCACTTGATGCAAAGTCAGCACTTTGGAAGCACCAAACAAGTCCAAGTACCTTTGAATCACGAAGCAACTCAAACTACCATCCAACGTTCTATGCTCCACAAGATCACTCAAGGCTTGACTCACTTTCAAAAGGACTACACTGAGATTTACAACTACTCTTTTGGTTACATAAACCCATCTCTTCATACAAGACTAAATACCAACTACTTCTCCCTTATACCAATAAAAATCTCATTCACTCAACCTTAACACAATGTGACATCAGCAACTTCAACCTCCCCTACATCAATAGGGACCTAAAACCATCCAACACAATCCAAACTATATCAAAATAGTGATAAGATTTACTGTTATTAATCACAGACTAGTAATGTAGCAATTGGGCTTTGTTCTCACACAAAGTGACAAGAATGAGACTTTGAAACTTCAAGGTTCCCCAACACTAAAGAAGGTTAAGGAAACTTTAAAATGATAAAAACAACATATAAAAATGATTGGAAACACTGTATAAAGCATATAGTGAAAACTGATACCACAGACCTAGTAAATAGTTAGGTTTTTCAACACTATTTTTCACCAGTATCTTGAAATTGTTACAAAGGACTTGGAAATTTAAGATGAGTTCTAGACACCCTTTTCCAAGTAAAATAAGACTCCAAAGTTTCAAAACTCCACTCCACTCTAGCATACCCTAATCCCTACCTTGCACATAGGCCTAATTAGTAAGTTTAGGCATGGTTTACAAAGCAAAGACCAAGTAATGGGTACATGGACTTCATTCTTCAACTTCAAAGAATTATTCTAGGTTAGATGAGGATTTTTTCTTGATTTGTCAAGTCCTCAGCTCCTATTCTTTTCATTTCTCAACCAAAACATTCAAGTCGGGTCTAATACATGGGTCTTATTAAACCTAGGGCTTGCTCCCATTAATTCCCACTTCAACCTCCTCTTCCAAAACCTTCAAAACATGAAAATACATAGCCCTAGCTTGCCCCATGAAATTTTGGAAAAATTTCCAACTATGGGAACTCAAACTAGGGCCATCTCTTTGGTCAAACCCTAGGTTCAAGGGTTTCATAGGCAATGAGGAAGAAAAAATGTGTAACTTGCAAATGAAAATTGATCTCTCCTTCAAACCACCTCCAAAATTCTTCAAATTGAATACTCTAACTAACCAATGCAAAATAGCAACCTTTCAACTTGAAAAATCCATACTGTACAGCCAAAACTAGTCACAGAATGCTGGAATAGTGGGTTTTTTTATTAGATTTTGGAAGAAAAAACATATCAAACTCCTTCTATGCCCCTCATTCGAGTGTATAGGACCTATAAAAGAATTTTCAAATAGTTTGAACTGACCAAAGTGGTTTATTTTAGTTATTGCAAAAAGTTGCAAATGCAACTTTGCAATTTTTTGCACTTTTTGGTATTTCAACTAACCTCCAACCTAAATGAGTTCTAATAATTCCAAGTGATTATTCTAAGACTCAAAACTACTAAACCAACCTAGAAAACAAAATATAAATCAAGTTCCACCTTTGGACCAATTGATGCCCAAGTTCATATTGTCACCTTGGGTCTTGTGTCCATTACAATGGTGGATGGCCTTGAGGAGATTTTTTATCAATCCTAAAGCCTTATTACATTGCATAAAACAACATATTTGATTAGGTGCTCTGCACCAAATTACATCACTAGGTAATTGTATTTAGTTATCTCCTAGGACATTATTGATTAAATATTTATTATTTAATTAATTAATCATCATCTCCTAGTTGATTGATTAATTTAATTAACTATAGTCCAATTGATAAAATCAAATGATAACCCAAAATCAAATTATCAATTACATCCCTATTCCTCTATTAAATTAAATAAATTCTCAAATCAATTTAATTTAATCCGATATCCCTATTTTATTAAATAAATCATTGAATAAAATATCTAGAAACCCTTAAAGCATCCCTAAACCCTATCCTAACCCCTAATCCAACCTATTCACTCATACTAACCTCACTTAGCCACCTAACTAACCCATCCCATCAAAGCTAAATCACTTGCCCTCCTAACCCCCTTTCTAAGCTAATCCTAATCCCCCTCCTAAACATGTGCACAACTTTAAGCAAGGGTTAAGACTTGCTAACCCAAGCTAAAGTCAAAATATCTTCTCCCCTCACCCTCCAACATTTATGACTCTTACATCCCCCTTTATGACTCTTACATGACTCTTACATACTCAACCTCCCTCTTTACTCCCTTGACCAACCCTTATCCTATCCTCACACATTCATCCTCCTTGTGAAAAGTGTCACTTCCCTATTGGTTCAAAACAAGCACAATCCATGTGCTCCCTTTTGAGTGCATCTTAACCCTCCCTCACCATTTTTTCATCCTTGCATCTTGACCATCCATCTCTCTACCCCTTGGCCTATAAATGAAACCCCCCCCTTCACAAAGGGAATCCACCTTTCATGCAAAGTTATAATGCTATTTTGAGAGCCTAAAAACTACCAAAATACCATCATAATGTTGAAATCCCTCCATACCTCCATTATTTGAAACCCTCATCCATACACACACTTGGTAAAAAACCCCATCCTTTGGAAGCTTGAGCATGTGAGCATACATCCTCTCCCATCAAGGACACATCTACTTCATCGTGGGTTATACCATAAGGAGCCTACCATTCTTGGTTTGCTTCCTTTTGTGGTGATAACCATCAGTCCTATCTTAAGTGTTAACTACTTTGGCTTTGTTCATACTCTCATTTAATAATTAGTATTCATGTTACACTACTAGATTAGGTGATACAATGGTGGTCGGCATGATCCAACCCAAAGAACCATAACAATTGATTTTCATTGTATCTAAAAAAATCTAGCCTGAAGAACCATGATAAGTTAATTATCAAGGTATCCAAAAAAATCCAGCTTGAAGAACCGTGATAAGTTGGTTATCAAGGTGTCCAGCAAAATCAAGCCTGAAGAACCATGATAAGTTGGTTATCAAGGTGTCTAGCAAAATCAAGCCTGAAGAACCATGATAAGTTGGTTATCAAGGTGGCTAGCAAAACCTAGCTTGAAGAATCATGATAACACTTGCTCCAACACATTTTGGTGTTAGGAGATAGATCAACTATTGATAAAGTCATCACCTTACAATAGTGACCTCACACATATGAAAGATCATCACCTTTCATAGCACACAATTGCAAAAAATTAATCTTTTTGTGACAACAACTTAATGAAGTATGGCGTGATACATTCGTTATCATGATTTTCAACACTCTAAGATAACAACTTAATGAATTTTGTCATGATAATAGGTCTAACATTTATAATATTTTCATCTTACAATGATTACTTTTTGTTTATTTATGTCAATGAAATATTTTCACCTTAATTACATATCATATGTGAAATAGTAACCACCATGAACCAAGTTAGAGGGTGGTACAAAAGCTTTCACCTCAATTCTCTCTCATAGAGAAGAATTCATTACAAGGAATTTCACTTAGAAATTCTCCTCATAGAGAAGATATCACTTTCAAAGGCTTGCACCTCAAAATTATCCCTCTAAACATCAATCTTGGGAGGTTAGGTCCTCTAGTTACTTCCTCAAAAGATCTCTTACACCAAGGATGTTTGTCAAAATCACTCTGAATCTGATATCAATCTTTTGATTTTTTAGTGATAAGTCAATACTTCCTCAAGAGTAGGCCCATCAAAATCATGCAATCATACACATGTATTTCTAGACTCTCTCTAAGTATTAATCTTCTAAGCTCACACATTGCTTTAAAAGATGTATCATATTCCCTCTTAATGTAGAAGAATCTCATAATCTCATTCATCAAAGATCTTTTCTTCAAGAGCCTCACTTTATCCATCTTGATCATTAGGGTCTTTGGAGCTACTATCATTAGATTGAGTTTGCAAATTATTTGGTAGCATGTGTAAATTACCAACCTTATTTTCTTGTAAGAATATCCTCAAACATAAAGGAAAAGATCAAGGAAAATAACCCTTCTAGTGTGTGTAAAATTAAAAATGAGAGAGATACTACAATAAGAAAGTAAATATAACACTCAAGGATAATAAATACTTATATGCACATTATTGTTCTTGATGAAAATTTCTCCAATGATAGTCCATATGTATCAAATAAGATGATTTCTCTATAAAAACATTTGTCAACCATGTGAATGAAACATTGGTTATTATCCCCCCCTCCCCACCCCACCCCAACAATGTAAAATTGGACCACTCATTCCATCAACATCGTTGAGTGATAGTATCTATATAGTGATACTTAGTTCTCATGAGTGATAATTTTGTTCTATGTTGTTTGTATCTTGAGGAATGAAGTTATGCTTCCATGAATGATCCTTGTAGTTTTCTTGTAGAATATTTTTCACCTTTCACTTTGATATGTAGTAGGGTTTTTCTTGGTTTTAAGGAGATCGTATATGTTTTACTCTTCAAAATATATGTTTCCTCTATTTTCTCCATCTCTTTCAAGGTTGAATGTAATGAAATGCTAGGCTCCTTCTTAGTCTAGCTTTTCCTTAAAGAACATACTTGAGAGAAAAGATATCAAAAATGGGCTAGGCCTATTAAAATCACATAGTCATAAGGTATATTCATGAAGCACAATCCTCTTGACTACTACAATTGATCACTTGAGAATCCATCTCAACATGGTTTACTCCCTCTAAATCAATATGATCAAGATTACCGAAGGTTGATTGAATCAAATCCTATATTTGCTTCCTCTTTTCTGAGGTTGCCTCTAATGAAATGTCAAGCTCCCTTTGAATCTCAATCTTCCTCTTTCTGTAAGAACAATCTCAGGGGTAAAATCGAGGCATGTAGCTCATATAGAAATATAAATAAGAATGTTAAAATCAATTAGAATGTTAGCAATTTGACTCATGCTTATTACTAACAATAACATAAATGATTTTAAAATAATTTATTTTATATTTTCAATAATGGAACTAAGATAACAAAATTCTCAATCTTTACCATTCATACTCCCATAATGAGTCTCTTTATATTTAACAAATATTATGTCAAAGTATTAAATATCATTTTGAATTAATGTATGTAATTCAAATGCAATTACACACACACACACACACACACACACACACACACATTACATGTATATTTATTGCCACATATATTCTCTATAATATCTTATATTTATTAAACATAAGAAAGAATATGAAATGGACATTACCTTGAAGTCATACCTTATTACTTGATACCCAAAATCCAACTTTGATATGTCCAAGAATAATCCCTGATACTTATTTGTTAGAGAAAAAGGTAAATTTTAATTTCATTTATTAAATTACCTTTTCTCTCTTCTTAAGATTTCACTTTATGCACCTTTCATTTCCATTTAATAATTAATTAGTAATTATTAAATGACTTTTTCCTTTTAGGTTACCCTTTTTTAGGTTCTGATCTCCTTCTATAAGGATTGATCTTTTGTAATTGTCACTAATCTTTTTCAATTCTACGAATACAATTTGCATATTTTCAAAGCAAACCCTGGCCTCTCTTGTCTTTTTCTTCTCTATGACAGGTTTCTACATGTAGGTATTATTCGGGCTTTGTGGATTTGTATTGCTCAAATCCTTCATGGTATTAGAGTTAGATATGTTGTAGCTTGTTCTGTATTTGGAGAAAAATGAGAATGAGTGTTTGATAGGACAGATCTGGTGTTTTTCAGATTTTTTTGTAAAAATAGGGGGTCTCTGATTTTTAAAGCACTTTGAGGCCAAATAGACCTTTGATTGGATTCAAAAAATGTCAAAACTCCTATTTTCATATAAAGTTTGTCAATTTTGGACAATGTTGATCTAGGAGGCAAAAAAATTTTACACAGTAGGGTTGTACAACCTCTGCACGCAATCTAAGGTGCTCAAAAGAAAAAAATATCACAAAAAATTAGTTTATGGGCTGACACAGTTATCTGAACTAGCTAGCGATCACCAAAATTGCTAGCAGTCCCAATAACCGCCAGTAATCCCCAGATTGTTACGGCTCCCAACGACTCTCCACTACTCTGCCAGCGACACTACCTGCCTACCTTTGCCGCCCTCCATCCACCCAACCACCACCACCACTCCACTAACGGTGGAAGATTTTTTTTATTTTTTATGCATACATACATACATACATACATACATACATACATACATACATATAGTATTTCAAATCACATTTCATTCTTTTAAAAATAAAATATATATACTGCTAGAAGTAGTCTATCCCTTTCAAAACACATTTCATTCTTTAGAAATAAAATATATCTTCTCATTATAAATTCCACTTAAGTCAAAAAGTTCAAGCCATTTTCTAAAATGATTTGCCAAATTTAGAACTTTTAGAATACTAGAATACTAGAATTTCACAATTGTAACATTATTTAATTCCAACAACCAAACAGACCTAATTCATTCCATAACCAAATCCTCTATTGAATAGATACAATTAAAAATAATCAATTAAAATGTTTACAAATTATAATATAGTCAAGGTGTCAAACTTTTAGAAATATCCATATCACAAAATAGTAGCTCTGAACTACCCTTAATTAATTATATTAGTTAAAAGATGAATTGTAAGGAAACAAAATAGCAGATGATTTATCACATCCAAGAAAATCATCCATTGTTCTTTCACACCTCTATTCATTATTCTTCATAAAGGAATATACTTCTATTGGCCAATACTGAGATGTTTTGTGCTTACCGACCCATGTCAATCCATATCACTTCCTTTCATAAAACAAGATCATCAATACAGTTAACTCCCACTTAAAAGGTACAAACATCCCCTCCAATTCTAGATCCCACCCACAAGCACAAATTGATCTTCATCTTCCAACTCCACTCCACCTCTCTTACCCAATATCTTAATTCACGATAAGAAATACAAGATGATCAAATGTATGAACAAATAATAAATAGGATGCGATTATCCTCCCTACAAGGTTGTTCTTCCTACAAACTATACAGTTAACCAATTTTCAAAAAATCGAAAACATCATGAATTTTTCTTAAAATTTTAGCACTTGACTTCATGATCTGCATAGTTTGTATTCGAAAAATTTTAGCACTTGACTTCATGATCTGCATAGTTTGTATTCGAAAACAACAACAAAATTGGAAAAAAAAAAATCACTATGTTTTCACGAATTTGAAAAAATAAAATAAAATAATTTGACTTTATTTTGTCTTTAGTACTTTTTGTCTAGAGATTAATATGTCCCTGATAAATAGCTCTAATTCTCCCCAAGATGATGTACACCAAATACTAAACAATAAACAATAAAATCTATATATTAAAACTAAACATGTTCTTCATACCCACATATCACTAAAGGGATACTTCCATTCATAGGACAATCATCTCTATGTGAAAAACAAACAAGCCACAAATCAGCTTAAACAAAACTATAGCTCACCCTGCAGTGAGAGAAGTTTGAAAAAACAATCGCTCTTATGTTCTCAATTAAATCGTACATAATGCACTCTGGTTCTATCGAATCATAAAAATTGGCAATCCAATTACTAAATTAAGTTAAAGACAATCTCAATGTGACAAATAATTGCTTCAAAACACTATCTATCAAGTCATCTTGCAATATTCAAAGTTCAATGTTAGACATAGACCGCCACATTAAAAGTATGAAAATTGTACGTCTTCTTTCCCAGCATTTCTATGGTCCACTTCTTTTCTTATCAACTTACTCTACTCAACAAATTTCACAGTTTCCATGGAAGCTAGTATTATCTACAGCTTTACTAATGTCAAAAGCACAGATATGGTTCACAGATGGAAAAACAGTTGTACACAAATGAAATGATTTGAGCGTGTGAGATAAGAGAGAATGACTATGAAGAAACTCCTCCTGTTCCGCTGGGCAGAGGACGATCATCAGGTGGGAATGCAGATTCTTCAGTTGCATGTCTTCCCTCCTCTTTTTCTTTTACTTCCGATCCCTGTGATTTGTCCTTCTCTTTGCCTAAACACAATCAAATTAAAGTTATGTAAGAAATTTAGCTTAAACAATACATTTTGAACTTTACATTGAGTGTGGAGCATTTCACTTAAACAAGACATTTTAAGATTTGATTTATTTATATGATTTAGTTAATATCACACAAGAGAGTTATATGAATCAACTAAACAAGTAGAGATGAGTCACCTAAAAAAATAAAATGATCTCTACTTATTGGTGTTACTTTTGTTTCGGACGGCTTAAACATCACGCACTAATTCATTTTTAGGTCAGAAGTGTTAAATAGTCAAAGTTGACTTATTTTTTCAAGCCTAATTTCTTCCTTAATGTGTGATGTTTAATTTCTTCTATTTAGCCACGTTAATAAATTGCTTGCCTAAAATCACATAATCTTATCTTACACGATAGAGAGAATGCAATTTGAAAAAAGTCATTTAAACAAGACAAAAGAACAAAAAGATATGAATGAGTCCTAAACATTTCAAAATGATAATTTAACTGCCTAAACAAATCAAAGAATGAAAAAAGTCATTTAAACAAGTCAAAAGAACAAAGAGATATGAATGAGTCCTAAACATTTCAAAATGATAATTTAACTGCCTAAACAAATCAAAGAATGAAAAAAGTCATTTAAACAAGTCAAAAGAACAAAGAGATATGAATGAGTCCTAAACATTTCAAAATGATAATTTAACTGCCTAAACAAATCAAAGAATGAAAAAAGTCATTTAAACAAGTCAAAAGAACAAAGAGATATGAATGAGTCCTAAACATTTCAAAATGATAATTTAACTGCCTAAACAAATCAAAGAACTTGTTTAGATGGCTCATCTTGTTAGATGACTCATCTGAAATCATATGTGTTCTATAGAAGCATTATTTAGATGTCTCATCTGAAATAATATACATTCCATGCAAGTACAAGAAAAAAGAATGCAATTTTAGAAGTTATAAATAATCAAAATGATCCATATTTACTAGTGTGACTTCAATTTAACTACTAAATGACCCACTTGAAATAACAAACCTACCTCTTGAAGAAAAAAGAATTGTTTTCTAAAATAAGGACCTATTTAGGTGGGTGGGTTTTAAACAAACAAGTTAAATAAAGGAAATAATATAGATAAACCACCTAAGCAAGTCAAATGATCTATTTACTCTAGTGTAATTTCATCTCATCCATCACAACAAATCACCAATCTATTTCATCTCATTCATCACAACAAATTACCAACCTTATTTGGGTGGTTTACTCAAAATCAACCAAGGAGAAAATAGAATGTTATATTGTGGAATGTTACTTGGCTCATTAGTGGAGAGCTCTATGGAATTGAAAGATATATGAATGGAAAAACAAAAGGTGCCCAACTATTGGAAAAAAGAGAATGTGATTCCAAACTAGTGAGTTAAACATGTCATCAGAAAAAGGTTATTTAAAGTCTAAATATTAGAACCTTATATAAGGTGTGCATATTAGAGAGTTAAATTCAATACAATTGCTTCAAGTCAAAGTTAGAGTGTAATCTTTTTATAACAACTTTGATAAAATAGTTAAATTATTAATGTGATTTTGATAAAAACCTATTTTTAAAAGAGATAAGTATGGACTAAACAACCTAAATTAAGTCAAATTTTATTTATTTATATGATTTCAATTAAACTATCTAAACAAGTCAACGGCAAGTTCTATTAAAAAATGGTTGAGAACATTGAAACACTATTTTAACAAGTCTACAAAGGAAAAGGATAAATATTCAACTAAACCTAACTAAATTTCTTAGAGAAATCAAAGTTGTTTAATGCTTAGAATGTACTATTTAATAAGTAGGAGATATTCTCCACAACAACTCAAATTGTGTAGAAATTGTGTAGAACTCATTGACCGATATCTCATGAGTAGTAGTTTACACAAACCCATCTCTCATGACTGTTTAAGTGTAACTCTATTAAAAAGTACTTACAAACATCAGCAATGGCGTTGCTGTCGGTAGTGGCTCCTTTCTGCACTGGTATGGTGTCCTCTTCATCTTTGTTCTCTCGATACCTTTCGCCATATCCCTCCTCAGATGATCGTGTCGCATAAGCAACACCAAACGAGTCCGCCATATCCTCCCTGCACAATTCACCATTAAATCTGGCCAGCCTTAAACATTACACACTAACCAAGAAATTAAGCTTGGAAAAGTAAGTCAAACTTTGACTATTTAACACTTTTACTCTAAGAATGAAGCATTAGTGTCTGATGTTTAAGCCGTTCAATTGAATCTTAACAGAATAGAATGAAAGCTGTAAAATAGAAATGACTGGAGAAAACAATAGCCATTCTTCACAGAGTAGAATGAAAGCTGTAAAATAGAAATGACTGGAGAAAACAATAGCCATACCCTGTGTCAGCCTCAGGGGAGGAGGGGGGGTCCTTTTCATTGTTCTCTTTACCAGAGGAAGCGTGAGCTGAACTCATGATATTGTACAAGGAATGAGAGGAAGCTTGTGGAATAGTTATGGCAGTACCAGTGTTCTTGGTGAATACTACGGGCGTCCTGGATAGAGTGTTTTGTGTCAATCCGTGCATGGCTTCTGCGCAGTGAAGATTTGAAAGCATAGCGTAAGAATGATCATCTGCAATGTGTTGTGGTGTGTAAGAATGGGCCTCTTTTCCGGCATGGATGTTGCATGTGGACGCTACGTGGGCCTTCTCTAAACGATGCATATCATGCATGCACAGCCACGTCACCACTTTGGACTGGATCAGATTGCCTCTCGCCGCCACAAGGGTAGGCTAGCTATATCTAAACTAGTTGAATTCTTTAATATATTCTCCACAAAAAATGCTTCAAAGTGCTTTCTAGATGCTCTATATGTCGGTTTTTGAACGTTATGTGCTAGACAAAATGTACTTTTGACCAAAATTCAAAAAATCTAAGATACAATAGATTTTTCTGAAATTTTCAGCATTCGTTCTTCATGGTCTGCATGTTTTATAATTGAAAACGGTAAAAATTTTGAAAAAAAATCACTGTATTTTGGGAGATATGGGAAAAAAATGTTTGCGATGTAATGCATTCTCTTTGTTTTTTAGTATCAAGGTTTTGGAACACATTTCTTAATCTATCACTTTATTTTTAATTATCTTGCATGTTCTTTGTTCTTATATGGTAATGATAGGTTATGGTATGTGTTTCGAAACATTGATGTTAAAAATATACACCATATAAAATCACAAGTTCAATATTAAATTCAAATGAATTGTAGAAATCTGATAAATTTGATGTTTTTTATATGTTTGTATGAAAACTAAAAGTTCCACATTACAATAGATATTTTTTAAGGCAATTCTCACTAGTTTGTTCTTCATAATCTACCTTCGAAAAATTGTGAAAAAAACAATTAAAATTTCATGAAAACACGTTGTATTATGTAGATTTGTATTTTGCAGTTGTGTCATTCATATAAAGAAGAGCCAAAGCTTTTAGGTAGTGTAGTTATAGTTTCAAATCTGGATTTGCATTAGATGAAATAGAGAGTCTATGATGTTATGTCCAAAAAAATTGGGGTAGGTTTGGCTCATTTAAAAAAATTGTAGATTGCTCGACTAAACTATTGGTTCTTTTGCTAAAAATATTATATAAGTAAAAAGAATGATGAATGGATTAGAAATTTTTAAAATGTAAATATGTAACAAGAATAATAAATGAATTGCAAACTCCTAGTTTCCATATAAGAAAAGATAAATTAAGTAAAAAGATTGATGAATTTATTACAAGTTTTTACTCAATGTAAGCTCTATGATGTAAGGAGAAGCATAGAGTTATGGGAAATGAGAAATTGAAAATAATGCAAGTGGCTCATATTTTATGGATGTAAAAGATTGGAGTGGAATTGTTTCTTTTTAGATTTCTTGAGATGGTAAATCCATTGACAATATTTTTGGATCATTTTGCGATAAGTGAAACTTAATAGATAATTTTTCATTTACTTCAATTTGTTAAGTTAATATGGTGAAAGGTATCACTAAAGATATTGATCTAAATTTGGATGGTTCTAGGTCTTATATACAAGAGCTTAGTTATGAACACTTATCTTTTAAATGTAATATGTGACATGAGTATGATCACTTTGTTAAAGATTCGACAACGAGAGAAAAAAAATATTTGAAATGCACCAACACACAACTATAGCCAAAGTGAATAGACATATCAAACATTAAAACATGCAACAAACTCATGGCATCAAAAAAAAAATCAAGCTAAAAAGACTTCAAGTAAACTTAATATTTAAGGAAGAAATATTCAAAACCCTTTCAAAGAAGGAACATATATTTTGGAATCAATTCAAGAGAAGTGCATAAAGAGGTGGGATAGAGAAAAAAAAGTAGAAAGAGATATACATAATTATGTAGGGTGAGAGAAATTTACAAGTAGAACCACAAAGCATGAGAGAAAGAAATATAGAATATAATGTCAAACTAAAATTTATTTAAATAAGTTATAAAATATTGTAGATCATCTAGTAAGTGGGAAAATAATTGTCCCTATTTTGACGTGTGTGGCTACAAGTGACGTTGAGAGGTATAGTCTTTCAGTACCTCAATTTATCTTCTAGCTAAATTATCTTTTATGATTTCTTTTTCTCATTAATAAAATAAGAATGAAAATGATCCTTGTTATGAAATTTGGTTTCTTACAAGAAGATCAATAATTAAAAGAAGTGGATGATCTATTTTTTCATAAATATTAAATTATTTTTATCTTTTTTTTTCTTTAGACAATTTTATAACCTTTTCTCGAGACATTTTGTTGTTTTCACATTGAATCTTTTTGTTGTGTCTTAGTTCCGTCCAATATTTCATCTAAACTAATGTAACATATTTTTATATTTTAATAGTGAAAGTGCAATGAGATTAATTTTTGGAAAAATACAACGCAAAACATGTGAATAAAGTAGAGAATAGGTCAAAGAATAAGACAAAAAAGGGATGAAAGGAACAAATAAAAAGGGGGAAAAGATAAGTTAATAATAAAGCTGTGAAATTGAAAAACTTGATAAAGTTATGTTGAAATTTTTTTTTAAAAACTAATGGCCTACCAAGGTAGATCCATACGCACAACTTGCTCTCAAGAATTATTTTTGTCTTGTTTTTACTTAAAAAGGGGTTGCTAATATATGAAATTAAATGTCTATGTAGAAGGTTTAAAGCATCATTACCATTGAAATAATCACCTTCCCTTTTCCTAGCTTCTCATAAAAGCATTACAATTAGAAAATATCAACACCCTTTATGAACCTATGATATAAACCAAGGGGAACTCAACCTACTATACAAAGGGGGTTGTCACATCAAAACTCAAAATTTCACACAAATTAACTTGAACTATAAAAATATAGGGTTCACAATTCTTATCCAAACACAACTCACCAAAAATAAATAATTGATATGTTGATAGCATTTTTAAATTAAGGTTATTTTCAATCGATTTAAAATATTTAAACAAAAATTACACTTGAAAATGATCTAATATATTATAAATATATCTAATATATTAAAAAAGAAGACATCCAAAATGAGCTAAAATCTAATATCCATATGCTTTAGGATGGATACTAATTGCAATGCATGCCCAAATAATAACAAAGGCAAAAAAATCATATCAATTCGAAACTATCATTTGACAAAAGTTATTAATGAGAGAGATGAAATGGTGAAGAGCATAAAATTTTTGGAATAATAAAAAATATTCCATATATTTTTTCAATTCATTTCTAATATGTTCCATTTATTGGTCTAGGAACACTCCAACATATTCAAAACACACATTAAGTAAGAAAGTAAGCTTGAAAAAATATGTCAATTTTGAATATTTAACACTTTTAGCCTAGGAATCAAGCCTTAGTTTGTAATGCCCACTTGTAGTTCGCTTTTCTATTATGATTGTCAAACTCTTTTAGGCCTATTTCATGTATTAGTTGGTGTTTAGAGATATTTGATTTATAGCTATATGTATCATTTCACAACTTGGATTAGAGTTATATCAATGATGATTACTTAGCTGGCTTAATTTTATAAGTTATTAATGTTGATAATTACTTGTGCATTAATGATGTTTCAAATTATTCGTAGTTAATAAATGTGATTTATTTCATAACGATGTCCAATAATTTTTTTAATGATGATTGCTTTATATTTGTAATAATGCATTATTATATCTGAGCATTCTATGTTTGACTTGTGATTATTATGATACTTACCCCATACTTTTATCTATATGGTGTGCATGTCTATTTTATCTTTTTTTTTGACATGTTTGATGTGGTTGAGGGAGTCATAGCCACTTGCTAGTCGGGATCTGCATGATGTACCACTCCCTACCATTGCATGTTTAGTTTAGATATATTTATATACATGTACATGTCCTCATCTTTTATATAGGATGCAGGTACCGGGCATCGGCTTCCTTGAATTGCTAGGATGAGTGTGCCCTATTACAATACTCAAATGGTGAGAATTGTAATGCCTACCCCTAGTATACGTTTCATATTATATTATCAAATTCTTTTAGGCCAGTTTTATGGTAATGTTTTATGATTTAGTGGTACTCAATTACTTGAATTGATTGGATTTTATTTCATACTTAGTTTATATATTCAATGAGCTACTTGATACTCAGTTATTTCATGATGATAGTTAGATGGATGATTTATATATAGTTTTCTATGGTTTCTTGCCCCATACTTACATGTATGGTGTACATGTATGTTTGATGTCTCTGATGTGGTTAAGGGAGGGAGTCTTAGTCACCTGCTAGTCGAGATCTACGTGAAGTACCACTTCCCACCATTTCCTATTTAGTTTAGATGTGTGTGTGTGTGTGTGTGTGTGTGTGTGTGTGTGTATACATATTCAGCTTTTATGTAGATTGCAGGTACTAGGCATCAACTTTCCTGAATTGCCAAGATGAGTGTGCCTTATGGCAGTATCTCAATAGTGAAGAGGGGAGATAGTTCTTGAGTCCAAATCCCAACCCTAAGCCATTTTTTCTAGAAATTAGGACAAGTATCTGAGTTATTCACCCTTCCAAATTCATCAAGTGACATGAATTCTAGATTTTGACACTTGAGTTTGAATCCATACTTTGTCTTTCAAATAGGTTTTCTTATTCAAATTTGTGAGTCTATTGTGATTTTTAGTTATTATTATATTGAATTAAGGGAATATTAAATGATTTAAATTAACAAAAAATCTATAAAGAAAAATCAATTCTCAATTATATTTAATTAATTGTGGAACTAATAAAATAGAAGAATTAAATTTAAAAGATTTAATTAAAGTTTCAAATTTAGCGTAATAATATTTATTTAATTTAATAATAAATTTAGGAGTTTCATTTTAATTAATGAACTCTAAATATTATTATTATTTAAATTAATAAATATACTATTAAATACATCTTGTGATTTAATGAAAGAGAAAGAGAATAAATTAAATAAAGTTTATTTTAATTAAAACACAATAAAGTTTGCACATGAAATTAAAATAAAATAATTAATAAAGAAAAAAGAGTTTGTGTGTTTGTAAAACTGAAACCCTAAAGGGAGAAATCTCTTTATTAAGAAATTAGAGCTCATTTCTTCACACATGGGTTTGGAAGAGCAAATTTTGAGAAAAATGATTTTTGAGAAGACGAGAATTCTTGCAATCTCTAAGCATTCATTTGGTTAGCATCAGATTGAGGTAAGAAAGTTGCTTGAGATTATCACAGTAGTTGTTTATGAATCTTTTCCTCTATCTTCTTCATGCTTGTGTGAGAATCTTGTTTTAAAAATAGATTTTTTTGAAACCCTCATTTGTGTAATTATTGTTCTTCAATATGGAAATTTCTATGAACAAAAATCAAATTTGAAACCCTCGAGTTGAGAAATTAGGTTTGGATTATCAACATAGATAGAGGGTATGTGCAGGATCATGGTAAACCAAACTATGGCCTTAAGTGGTAGTGGAAAACCAACAAATTAAGGTTATGTTAGCTTGACACATAATTTTAAAGTAGTTATGGGCTTTATATCAAAAAGTTGAAAGATAAGAATCTGTAGTAAATTAAATGTAATTTCTAAACTACTAGGCCTTATTTGGAGAAACAAAAATTGATTTATCAAATTTTTTGGATTTTAATGTAGTACTACAAAAATTTCAAGGCAAAAATAAAAATTAAGCATATGTCTGACCACCTTAATCAAAATAAAATGATAATTTTTTTAATATAATTATAGATTTTTAAAATTAAAAAAAATAAGACTCATGCCCAGATGTGACACATATTTTTGGGTATTTTTATTCCAAATAAATAATTAAATATGAATTTTCTGCTATAATTTTTCCAAAATAAAAAACTTATGCGTCTGACCACCTTAAATAATTAAAAACTTTATAAAATTAAATTAATTTTTTTTCTTATACTAGGCGAAGGATAGAATGTGATACAACTTTTGGATTCCAAAAATGTTATACTGTTTGAAAGTTGTAGCTATTTTTCAATCAGTATGTCTATCAACAGTTTACAAACATCTTCATTAAAAATTAACTAATAAATAATAATTGAACTCAAAATTTGATAGCAATTATATCAATGGAATCTTGCGAGTGTTATAAAAAAAACCCTTTTTGTTTCATTGAATTTCCATCAAAAAATATTGTTAGATGGCTACTCGAAGTTTAAATGTCACTAAAACCTGTCTCAAACACATTTTTTTAGTTGACCAAATAGGTTTGGTAAATAGAAAGCCTAATCGAGTACCTGATACTAGATAGGTACCCGATGTGAGATCAGGTACACAATGTGAAATCAAGAACCTAAAAAGTGGTGGCCAATATTTATCCCAAAGATTCATAGCCCAAATTTTGGAGGGAAACCAAAATTTAGGAAGTGTGGACGTAACCCAAATTTTAGAGGGAGACCAAAATTTAGGAAGTGTGGACATCATTATTATTATTGACTATTATTATTATATATGATTATTATTATTATATATAGTAATATATATTATTATTATGATTATTATGATTATTATGATTATTCTTATTAAATATAATATAGTAATATATATAATTCTTATTATTAAATATAATATAGTAATATATATGACTATTATTATTAAATATAATATAATAATATATATGGTAATTATTATTAAATATAATATAGTGATATATATGATTATTATTATTATAATTTATAGTAATATATTATTATTATTATTATTATATAATTTAGTAATATATTATTATTATATTAAAATATATAGCATTATATTATTATTCAATATAATATTGTCATGAAATGCATTGAAAAGGGTCATAGGTTATCGACGTCATAGGTTATCCTATGACCCCTTTCAAAGCATTCGATCAAACAAAATATGTCCCTAGGGTTCCTGGACACCTAGGGACATGTTGTCATGACATGCGTCAAAAGGGGTCATAGGTTATCCTATGTCCCCTTTCAACCCATCCGATCAAATGAAATAGGTCCCTAGGGATCCTAAGACCCCTAGGGACATATGTTGTCATGAAATGCATCAAAAGGGATCATAGGTTATCCTATGATCCCTTTCAACCAATTTGAGAAAAAGAAAATAGGTCCCTAGGGGTCCATATGTTGTCATGAAAAGCATTAACAGGGGTCATAGGTTATCCTATGACCCCTTTCGACCCATTCGATCAAACCAAACAGGTCCCTAGGTAGGGACATATGTTGTCATGAAATGGATCAAAAGCAGTCATATGTTATCCTATGACCCCTTTCGACCCATTCAATCAAACCAAATAGGTCCCTAGGGGTTCGAGGAGATATAAAATACTAGGTGTTTCCTATGAGATACAAAATACTAGTTGTTAATATCACATAAATCAATTTTGAATTTATTTATGAAAATAAGGAAAATAACAAATACATGATACTTCTACATACGATGGGCTCTCGCTATGAATATAAACGCCAGAGGGTCTACGATGCTAAATCTGCCTAGACTCATCACTAGTAGCCACGCCCTGTACAATAAAAAATGTAATTAAATTTCATTCCACAAATATTTTACAAGAATGCATCAATATTTAATCACTTTAAAAGCACCTGCTTACTTTTCTCTTGTCAGTGAGTTGTGCCTCACCCCCCACACTCTGCTCCCACTGGCAGGTGATACCTGCAAGAGAAAAGAAAGATTAGAAACCATATATGCTCCAATATCAAATAGGAAAAAATTGAGAACACAAGATAATTTACTGGAGATGTCTCAAGGCCAAATGAAATAGCCAAGAGCATTACATTATCAACCTACTTGAGCTCCTCCTCAGTCATCAACTAAACATGAATGAAGATCACATACATGTATAAGTCAGTATGGGTTAAAATTACTCTTTTATAAAGATTAAATTTGAATTGCATATGTCACAACAAAATAATGTATACACATATTGAGACATAAGGATTCCATGCCTTTCCATGCCCCTTCTCTCTCACATCATGGTGTATAGCCTCTGTACGCATGTTTGGTGTATCCTCCTCAAATACAAACTGATACTTAGAAAGATTGTCTATGGGACCCACACAAATATTCTTGCATGTTATGCAAGTATGGGGCACACAAACATATGATGAGCTCACTGATGATGAACTCATGCCAGCATCATCAATGTTCACAGTGAGGCAACACTGACCTAGCATGGGACATCAATAGGCTACTCAATCTATGGATGGCTCTAATAGTCTAAGAGATAGCCTCCGTAATGATATTAGGATATTGCACTAGAGGAGGGGGGGAGACATTAATAGGGGGGACAAACGTGCCAGCTTTCTTACACTAGGCAAAGGGTCTATTCTAAGGAGCTCCTCCTTCTACACACATGTTGGGCCTCATGCTCCAAAAATTCACCCTAAGGTGCAACACAAATTTGGCATACAATTTTTTAATGAAATAGAATGGCACCTCTAAATTTTTGTGTGGAGGGATGTAAAAAACCATCCACTAACAATCCCAAAAGTTCACACGCATAGCCTCATTTTTGCACCATTTAATTGATAATCTAGACTTTGTGCATTCGACCTTTTTACCAACTTTTGGGTCCATAAAAAGGTTAACTATATCATCTTTAGTTATATTTAGGGCCACAACCTCATCATAGTCCAACCCATCATCAACCATGGCATGCATTTCTTCACACTAGTGAAGAGCAGCATTGTGTTCATTGGTAAGTGTTTCAATATTATCCACTATGGTGTTTAACGTGGATAATATGGGAGCCAATGTGGGTATATTATTATATGTGGTTCACAAAACCCTCAATTCAATGAGATTTTCAATTATCAAATCTTCAATTCGAGGAGGGTTTTGAGGGGGTAGGGGATCGTTTGGTGGACAATTTTGAAGGGGTACTGGATTGTTTGTTGGAGGGTTATGATGAATATTTTTTCTTGGCTCAGTATCATCATTTGTGTCAGCCATACCTATTAATTTGGAAAAACATAATTTCTATTATAAGAAACCTAAATTTCAACAATTTCTATTAAAAAAACCTAATTTTTAACAAATTATATTTAAAATAACTAATTTATAATAACATTCATTTAAATCATAAAAAAATATTTTTAAAAACTTACCTTATTTGATACCCATTCAGAAATCTCATACTCAAATGGAGCATAACAATAAAACTAAAAAAAATGCAATGCAAAATAGCTCTCGATTTTTTTTAAAAATCTATGTCATAGGTTTTGGTATCTGATTTCATATCAGATACCTAATATCATATCAGATATTCGATATGAAATTGTATACTCGATTACGGATCAGATACCCAAAAAGGCTTGGCCCAAACCTTTTGGCCTTAGTATCAAGATGGGTGGAAAAAAGTTAGAGCAGATTTTGAAATGCTTTTAGATGTTTTCAAACTCCACTTTTTCTACATTGTCACTTTTTGGCACACCATCATCCAACACATACCCTAGAGTTTCTTTTTATTTAAGTATCTGATCTATATTTAATTGGGAATCTAATTGGAAAAACCATTATTGTTTTTAATAATAATAAATGGCCTGCTGGAAACAGTCGAATACCAGGTCTCTGTCAGCAATTTTTATTAAAAAAATATAATTTTATTGAGGGGCATTTATATTTTTTTATACAAAAGTTTATAAAATAATAATAATAAAAGAATGGGAAGAGGGGCAATGACCATGTATATTATATTATCATAAATAATTTACAAAAGTTTTACCCCATTCAACTATAGGCACTAGAGAAAAAAGAGCAGGGCTAAGAAAACCTCTGGTATAGCTTAGGATCGAAGTCCTATATATATTATAGATGCTCTAAAAGGGACTTTAAGGAGGCATTCCTCCTTTTACAAATTATATCGATGCCATACCATCTTAAGCTTGAATTTGAGGACAGAAATTGATTTTTTTTTTTAATTTCTACCAAATCTTTATTCCTGCCAATTGTCCTGCTATCTTTGATTCTTGGTAACTCATTCATCATGGAGATAAACTGAAATGTTAGCATTAGTGTTAGAAATATAACCCATTATTTTTAATCTATATTGAATAAATCTAGTTCACATTTTACCTGATGTCTTATGAGTATTATTGAAAAAAAAATTGAACCTACAAGTCTAAGACTAAATGGGAACCTGCATGACACTTGAAAGCACCTGGAACAGTTACACATGTGTCACCATTTTGGGGTACATAAAACCCACAGGGAAATATTGGAGACAAGCCCCCAAAATGGTGAGACATGTCACCATCTCAAGATACATAAAGGACTTGGAGCCTACTTAAAGACAAGCTCCCAAAATAGTGAAATGGTGACACATGTCACCGTCTTAGGACACCTAAAGGACCCAAAGCCTACTAAAGGACACGCTCTTGAAACAGCGACACCATTCTAGAGCTCCTTGACTACCAATGGTATGTTGGAGTAAAAATTATTGTAATGGTGACATATGTCACCAATCCAAGGAACCTTGGAGCCAAAAGGCTTAATCAAGGTGAAGCTCCTAGCAGGGTGACATGTGTCACCAATCTAGAAGCTCCTTGGAGTTTTGGTGATAAATGGGGAAAGAGTCCCAAAAAGGTGACACACATCACCATTCGAAGGGTCCTTGGGAAAGCAAGAATCTACCAGGGAAAGCCCCTAGGATCATTTCAAGTGGAAGGTGCAGATGTAGTGAGGAAGACTACAAGACCACTTGCACAATGGGACCCAAGCATTGAATAGGGTAAAGAAGAAAGATGAAGGATGACGCTTGATGTTATCAAAGATGGAAAAGTTAACCTATCCCAACCTAGCCAATGTCTAAACTCCCCAAAAAAAACATAATGAAGAAACGACATAGAGCCGAGTCATGAATACTATCTCCGAGCTCTGGAAAGATCTAAAGAGAAGTGAGTGATGGTGACATCTGAAGATCATTGCAGGTCATGAACAAAGTAATGCATACATTTTATGATTATTATGTTTTCCTATCTATAATAGGTACTCAAATTGATGAGTATAAAATGCTATTAAAGTTTCACAAGATAATTATATCATACTTCCAAGTGCCAAAGGGGGAGGAATTAAAAGGAGAAAAGATTAATTATAAGTTACATTATCTAAGACGTTGGCTAATTCAAGAATATTCTCACCATCTATTCCTTGGTTAGCCAATTGGTCGGCTTCCAAGTCGCCTTCTCTGTAAATGTGGTTAAATCTTACTTCTTCAAACTTATCCATTAGATTGAGTATATTCTCTAATTTAGAATTCAAGACCAAATTAGGAGTTTTCCTTTTCCTAAGTGTGTTTAATATAATCTGAGAGTCTCCTTCTATAATAATGATATTGATTTTTAATTTAATACTAAGTTTTAAACCTTCATGTAAGGCTTCTAATTTTGTGATTTTGTTAGTTTCTATGCCCAAGGGTTTAGCTCTCATCATAATCTAGTTCCTGGAATCTTCCCTAATTATACATCTGATTCCTACCATCCTCAGGTTTCCTCTTGAGGCTCCATCAAAAATATGTTTCTTCCATCCTTTAAGTGGGGGTTCCCACCTACATTTGCTTATGGTTGTGTTATTCTTTTTTTATAAGTGAGAGGAGGATTGATGAAATGTTGCTAGTTCTTTTTAATTTTTGCATCTTGAGAATGAGCCTTCTTCTTTTGTAGTCTTTCTAAGGTTACATTTCATAACTTCTGTGATGCTTGCTTATGTTTTATTGAGGAGAGATGAAGCATTAAGTTCTTCATTATTAAAAATCTGTCTATTTCTTTCTTTCTAGATCTCCCACACTAGAATAGCAAGGGTGATATTCCAAAGTTTTCCATATACTTTGTAATTAGGTTCTTTAGCCCACCCTATCAAGTGGTCTTGCCAATCCCCCGGGAGTGTGGCTATCCAATTAAGTTTCACTTTAAGTCACTCCCAACACTCCTTGGCATATTTACATTGGTAAAAGAGATGTTTTGTAGTTTCAAAATTTTCTTTACATAGTGCACATCTAGATGGGCCTTCAAATCCCATTTTCCTAAATCTATCAATAAGATTCAATTTTATGAAGTTTTCCATAGGAAAATACCTGCTTTAGGTAATCTTATTGGCTCCCAATAGAGACTTAATGGTATGTTTATTGCTTCCCATCTTTGTGAATTGATTATTAGATTGTATCCTTCCTTTAACTTATATGTTCCATCTTTGGAGGCTGCTCAAATTAGATTATCTTCCCTATCATGGAAGCTGATTGGGTGCTCTCTAAGGATAGTTTCTAACTTCTCATGCTTTTCTAGTAATAGACCCACATTCTCTAGGGATTTCCATCTCCATGGAGATTCTTCATTAGAAGGATCATTTTGGATATAATCCACTACCTTAGTTCCCCATTCTGAAGTTAGTAGACTTATAGAATTAATAGAAAAATCTGATTCATCTAGGGGGGAGGGGCTGACCATTCTAGGAGTCTCCCCAAAAAAGGGCTCTATCACCTCTACCTATATGCTAAGTTACAAAATTTGAAATCAATGGGCAACACTTTAGCATGAAATTTCAAGCTACTAATCCTTTAGGAGGGTTCCTAGTTCTTAGAAGAGATCTTCATATATTTGCTACACATTATTTTGGCCTATTTGTTGTCTCTTTCTTGATACATCCGCCAAACTTGTTTAGCTCCTAACACTTCATTCTGCCACTCTAGGTTTTTAACCCTTAATCCTCCTACTTCTTTAGGCCTATAGATCTTGTCCCATTGAATTAGAGATGCCTTCTTTTTATCCTCTGTACCTTTCTAGAAGAAGTTTCTTAGTTCTATTTCTATTGTTTTACTGATACTCTTAGGCAACTGAAGACATGATAAATGGTAGGTGGGTAATGCTAAAAGAAATTATTCAATTTTAGTAGTTCTCCCAGCTTTGGTCAACCTTTTTCCTTTCCATGCTTTCATATGATTATCTATTCTTTCTAGGATTTTCTCCCAACCTTGATTCTTTGTAGCTCCTTTTTCTAGATATATTCCTAAGTACTCACATGGAAAGGTTCCTTTCTTATACCCTAATTCACTACACATATAATCTTCCCTTTCCAGTGGTGTATTGAGATAGAAGATTTCTAATTTTTTCCACATTAATGTTTTGTCCCGAGGCTTTTGTGTAATTTTTAATGGCTTTTTTAATGTTTTATGCTTCCTTTTTAGAGCTTATTCCAACTAGGATAGTATCATCTGTAAATTATTGATGAGTTGTATTAGTGATATACTCTGTGACCTTAATTCCTTTAATATTTTCCTCTGTTTGAGATAGTTTGATAATTCTCCCAAAGGTTTCTGCCATAATAATGAAGAGTAAAGCTAAAATAGGGTCACCTTGTCAATTCCCCATTGAAATACTAAAGAGACCTTCTGGTGTAGCATTCATTAACAGTGATATTTTTGGAGTTGAGATACACTAATATATGATATTAATCCATTAACACAAGAATCCAAATGCTTCTAGGGTTTTGAATAGCAATCTCCAATCTACCTTATCACATGCTTTTTGTATGTCTAGTTTCATCAACATACATGCCTCCTTATTCTTTGATGTCATCTAGAATGGATCTTCTGGGAACAAACCCTATTTTCTCTTCTAATATAAGTTTGTGTATAAAACCTTTTAAGTAAATTTCTAAAGCTTTAGATAATATTTTATAGATGTATTATAGAGAGCTACTAGTCTACAATCTCCTAGTTCCTCAACATTGCTTTTTTTTGGAATTAAAGTCAGGAATGTGTGATTAATTTCTATTAGTAATGATCCTCCATTTCTAGTTTCTCTGATTGCTTTTCATCAGTCTCCCCTTATAATTTCCTAGCATTTTTGAAAAAAGAATGCCTGGAATCCATCTAGTCCTGGTGATTTTTCAAGATTAATATTAAAAAGAGTTATTTTGATTTCATTGAGTGAGAAGGGTTTGCTGAGAAATTTATTATCTTCTTCTGTGATAATTTTGGGGATTTCTTTTAGCATCTCCTCTTGAGCTACTTGATTTGAGCATTCATAGATATTTAGGATATTTTTAAAATAATCTACAAAAATTTCTGCAATATTGGCTGGATTATTTTCCATATTTCCCTCTTTATTTCTAATATTTGAAATTTTGTTTATTGCTCTATGTTGAATGGTGCTGGAATGGAAATATTTTGTATTTTGGTCTCCTTCTACCTACCATTTCTCCCTATATTTTTGTTTCCAGAACACTTCCTCTTTTGCAAGAATATCTTCTTGTTTAGTTAGCAATTCTTTTTCTCATATATATTTCTCATTCTTCATTCCATATTTTATGACTTCTTGATTCAGTTTATCTAGTTTTTCTTCTACATCAAGTTTTTCTTTAAATATATTGATAAATTATGATTATGTTCCATTTAAAATTAAAAATATTGACTATTTTTAATTTAGACACAAAGCAGAACATTTTTTTATCCTTGGACTTGTCCTTCTTACCACCAGTTTTTAACATTTTCCATGAAACTTTTATCTAGGAACGACATTTTTTCACATTTAAATGGGTTTCTCATAGGTTTGGAAGGTTCAATGATATCTAGTTTTATAGGAAGGTGATCTAAACCTGCTAGTGGTAGAATCTCTACCTTGATCTCCATGTCTATGCTACTTAGATCTCCTGTAAAGAAGAATATGTCCAACCTCTCTATTATGTAGCTAAAGTCCTTCCTTCTATTATTCCAAGCAAAGATTCTATTCTTGGTTGGAATATCTATTAATGAATTTTTTCTTGCCCATTCTCTGAAGTCTACTATCACTTGTGAGGTTGTCTAAAGACCTCCATATTTTTCTCCTCTTTTTATTGTTGCATTGAAATCTCCTCTAATGATAAAATTTTCATTCTATTGATTTACTATAAAGGTGTTGATCTCATTCCATACTACCATTTTATTTGTTGTTTGAGTAGGCCCATATACATTTATGAATATAATCTGAAGGTTATTTCTTAAGCTTGAATCTCTTCATCCCATCCAATTAGTATTTGTATATATTATCTTTAAATCTATCTTTTGAGGATTCTAGATTATTTGCAATCCTCTTGACGCTCCATTTGACTCTTTAAGTTGTGAGTTCCATGGACCTAACTTAAGTCCTAACTTGTTTCCTTTTTTTAGTTTTTTTTTCTTGAATTAATATGAATTCTGATTCAAATAATGTGAGATTATGCTTTAGCAACTGTTTTATTCTAGGGGCATTTAGACCCATAGCATTCTAGGTTGTTATTCTCATTGATTCTTGGGAAGGATCTTCCCCTTCCTTACTTGTAAGATTTTACTTATCTTTGTTTTCTCCTTTACTTGTCATGTTGCCTCCCTTAGTTCTTTTAGTGATTTCCTTCCTCTTTTAGGATTTTTTTTTCCACAATTTAGTGTTTTCAGACCTTCTTGATTGATAGATATTCCCAGATTTTCCAACTTTGTCTACTCTCTAGTTTTCACTGGGACATCTGATTCCTCTATTCTTTTTTGTTCCTCTATTAGTAACTCTCTAATCATATGATTTTGAAATGAATTTTCTTGTTCCTCTATGTTCTTACCTTCATTTTCATTGCCTAAGTTTTCTTCTTCTTCATGCATAGGGATTCTCTCTTCAAGAATTCCAAATTCTTCCCAAATTTGGTTGCTCCCTCACTGATTATCCTGATCTTCTTTCTAACTACATAATTGGTTATCTATTAATTCTACTTCTTTAATGACAGTTTCTATCTCCAATGGTATCTAGGGTTTCTTAGTTTTTTTTTGTACTGTTATCATTTTCCTCATTCAGATCAAATATATCGTTTCCATTAGTTGGTGTTTGCCAGAATTTGTAGCTCCCTTTTTTTACTTTTTTCCTAATGGTCATATTGCTCCATTGACTTGAATCTATTGTCGAAATGTTTAAGATTTGTTTTTGGTTATCTATATTTGCCTCTTTCATGTATGTTTGACTCTTTCCCTTTTTTCATGTGTCTATTTGATTCCCCACTATTGCTCTTGTCTACTTCTAGATCCAAGTTTCTTTCTAGTATACTCAGTTCTTTATTTATCTCTCCTTCTATATCTTTAATTTCTATTTCTCTTACTTCTTCTATAATCTTTTCTCTATCCAAGTCCTTATTAGTCTTTCCTTTGTACTTTGTGTGACATTATGCCAGTATAATTTGATCTTCTAAATCATTTTGAAGGAGAAAGACCTCATGAGTCAGCATATTCATTTTTTTCATATTAAGTTCCATTTCTTCTAGATTTTCCTTTTCTTTTCTATAGTCTTCACATTTTTTGAATTTTTCTAATGCAAGATGGTTGTCCATAATTTTCTCCAAATCACTTTCTGGATCCTCTATTTTCGTTGTATTTATCCTTTGTTCTTCTTGCTCTATTTCTTTGACCCCCTTTGCTTAAATATCTGGACATTATTTGTTAATTTAGTTTTTTTTCTTCTTGCTGTCCTTTGCCTTTTTCTCCCATTTACTAATATTCCTTAGGATTTCTTTTAGACTATTTTTGGTGTTATCCATTCTGAAGTTTTCTCCAATTACTCCATTTATTTCTCCTTTGTAATGTATGAAGGTTAAATTGTAAATTTATCTATTAGTTATGATTTTTTTCAATTTCAGTTTAGTTTCTTCTAACTCTATATTCTAAGAATCTAATCTTACTAGAGTTTTTGAAGTTTTCTTGAATACCTATAAGATTTCCTAGATAATGCCCTATCCTTTTAATGATGTTAGTGTTGTTTAATTCTAGATAAAAGTTTATGCATTCTAACCATTTTACTACTAATGTTTTTTGATTGCTGCTATCATTAAAATTTGGCACCCATGCTATGAATTTAACTAGGTGTCCTTTATAATCATAATTAGATATTCATATCAATTCATTCCTAGATCTATGATTTTGACATTGAATATACAAGGAATGATTATCAAAACAGGTGATGATACTTACCTGGGCAGTGCAAACCTTTGCTAGATTCCTTAGCATTTTAGCTTTGTATTTTTCTAGCCTATTCCAAATCACGTATACCCCTAGATCAAAGCATTCCTTCCATTTTGTCTCCCTAATTTCATTGCTAATAATGATAGTGTCATTAGGGTTTATTTCTTTTGGATGATAGTTTCTAGACTCAGCTTGCTTGCTTAAGATTAGTTGTTTTTTCTTATGTGGAGAGATGTAAACTGAGGGTTTGGTGAAGCTAGCTAGTAATTTATTCAACCTTTTAGTTAGATCTTCAAGCTGAGTGGGATTAGGCTTCAAACTATCTATTGGAACATTATTTTCCTCTAAAACCTTTACAAGTTGTAGAGCTATATAAGGGGTCAAACAAGATTTGTGGGTGCCTCTTGTTGGGGCATTTTTTGCTAGCTTTTCTCCCATTTTAGTGTACTTGGTCTGACTACCAAAAGCTTCTTGATTCTTTAGACACACTTCTACTACTTGGGTTTGAAGTGAGTAGGGAAGAATCTTGTCCCTTGTTCCTATGATTTGTTAACCTCTACCATTTTCCTTCATTTTGATCTTCGGTGTTTGGTTGGTTAATGGTGATGATTGAGTTACAAATTTCATGAAGTTGAACTAGGGTTTCAAATGTATTCATCTTTGTTAATGGTTTGGTGCATCATCTTTCTTCTAGTTTTGCTGCTAGTGCTGCAAAGCTATTTTTTGTTCTGAGAGCATTGGATATCTCTTTTTTTTCACTTGAGGTTTTGATGGCAGCTTATGGTAATTACATGCCCAATATTGTTTGCTCATGAGTGGTGATAAGGGTGTTGGTGTTTTAAAACATTATAGGTTTTAAATTACCCAAATGAGAATATGGTACATCTAAGGGTAGCTAACTCCCATCTTCAACATACTATTTCAAACATTGGGCCAACTATAAGGCTAGGCCCTTCTTCACTTCAGGCTCTATAAAACCTAGGCGTGTGGACCTCAAACTCAGTCAATATGGTACCAGTGCAAAAACATACTCTTGAATCTATCAAAGCAATTTTGACCCTTATATCTCCTAATGACTCATGAAATGACATAGAGCTACAGTAGAAAATTGCAAATCTAGGAAATTCATAAGCTGAGTGAGGGCATTCTATTGTAGCTCTTCAACACAAAAGGGGAAAAGCATTTGATTAATAATGTTGAATTTAACGAAACCCCTAATATGCAACAGTATGAACAAGTGATCCTATAACTGATCAGTGCCTTAACCATTAGGCAATTGCATAAATCAAATACATACATATAGGTACCTGAGACATATTCGTATCTTCAGATATCTAATCTATTGACTCACCTTGTAAATAGACATCTATGTTCAATCTAAACCTCATTCTTACCTGATATCCTCATCAATAAAATTGCAACCCTATTGATTTCTCTAAAGCATTTACATAACCCCTTGAGTTATAAGCAACAATGAAACAACATACAACCTTAAGGGACTACAACTATGACCTAGTCTCTTTGTTCAAAGATCATAGAGAAAGGAGACAAGATCTAAAATGAAAACTCAAACACTTGTTGTTCTTTGTATTTATTTCCTTGAAACAATACATTTGTATGCATGAAATCAAAACATGAAACACCTAACAGATCTGAACTAGCTATATTATCTTTCCTACTGTTGTTCATACAAGAGAGAATATGCTAGGTGTGTGGCTTTCACAACATTAGCAAAGCTCCTAGAACTAGAAATTGAAAACCAACCAACAACCTTTTTTATAGAGGAAAAGAAAATATATATATGAAGAGGGTGTTTCTCGGATTGAATTTGCAATTGACATGTGTCCCTTCAGAATTCTTCCTCAAGAAGTTGAAAAGAATCTCTCTACCTTCTCTCCTTAATTGCTAATGATATCCCTTTTTTTTTTGCCTTTCGAGGAGCAAAAATCTTAGGAAAAGACCAAAACACTCATTATTGATTCTAGATATGTCAATTTTGATCAAATTGAAACCAAAACATCATAGAATCAAAACATACTACATATAAGACCTTCTAAACATGTTTTAAATGTTTTGTCACTAAATTCTACAGCTAGATAATCAAAACACCCCTCAGAACACACAAATCACTCCTAAAGACAAAACCCCTTGTCGAGTGTACCAGGGAACACTTGTACAAAAACTAACCTCAGATTCATAAAATTTAGATTGTTCCAGTTCTGACGATATATCGCAGCACTCATTTCAAAAAAAAATAGCCCTAGTTATGCCCATTTGAAAATCGGGCTTCTATTCATGACTTCCATAGCATTTAAAAATTTCAAAAAATTATCCATTTATAACGTTTCAAACTATAGAAAGTTAAAGACTTTATTTTAAAATCTGATGACTACACATTTAGGGAAAATATAAAATAATAATAAATCTTTTTTATTTTAAAATTTCCCTTTACTTTTCAATCTAGGTCAAAGCTAGTTTGACCATCCGTATGGCATGTGTCAAGTTTTGATTTGTTCCTTCCATGCACTACTATCAAACACCTCCAACTGGGTGCCACATGTCATCATCAGACTAGTCCACCTTGTTTCCATGTCACTACCACGTGTCATCTTTCTATTGTGTCTCTATGTTGCTATGTTATTTGTCAAGCAACATCCTCTTTGCGACATAGTAACATCCGTCAGATCTGCCACATGGCACAATCTAGTGCATTAATGAGATTTTCTTGCCATGTCATAGTCTGCCTTGGAATTCATGCCATGTTGCACCTTGTGGTTGGTCTGAAACTCCACATCATCATCTCGTCATCCTGCACACACACTATCAGGTACCACTTGTCACTACATGATTCGTTATCTGCAACTAGGCAGGACCCACAACAACCCTTGCTAGATTGCTCAAGCTCCTCCCCTTGATCATATCATAGCAGTAAACAAGTTTTTTCCTGGGTAGACAAATTTTAGACTCGATCATGATTATGCACGAAGTGATCCACTATATGGAACCTGGAAAACCGGAAGGGATGCTGCTTAAACTGGACCTATCTAAAGCCTATGACCGAGTTGACTCGTCTTTTCTTGATAACATGCTCAAGGCTTTTTGGTTTGATCTAAAATTTTGTAAACTGATATCTCAGCTTGTCTCTACTTCCTCTCTTGATGTGTTGGTTAATGGAGCTCCTTTAGATTTTTTCAAACCCTCAAGAGGGCTTCGGCAGGGGGATCCTCTCTCGCCTATTCTCTTCATTATTCTAGCTAAATGTATGAGAAGGCTTATTGAGAGAAAGAAAAAGGAAGGTAGAATCAAAGGGATAAAACCTTCCTCTAAAAGTGATCCTTTCTTGCATTAGCATTTTTTCGACGATACTATCATGAGGGGGGAGGCTTTCGTGAAGGAGGCAAAAGCCATGAAGGAAGTTCTGGGTATCTACTCCAGAGGGTCAGGCCAACAAATTAACTAGGATAAGAGCTCTTTATATTTTATTAACACCCTAGAGGATAGACAGAGGAAAATTACTAGGATTCTAGGTTGTAATGTGGGAAAGTTCCCCTCTACTTACCTTGGGCTTCCTTTGGGTTTGATTCCTCCTAACTCCTTCTAGAACGATATTATGGATAGGTTCAGCAAAAAGCTTTTTGGCTAGCAAGGAGCTATTCTCAATCAAGTTGGCAAATGCCAACTAGTTAAATCCACCCTTCAGAATTTGCCAATGTAAGCTTTAAGCCTTTTTGTGATCCCAGTTAAATTTGTTGAGAAGATGGAGAAAATTCAGAGGGATTTCTTATGGACTAGAGTTGAAAGGAAAAAAAGATATCCTCTAGTTGCCTAGGACAAAGTCTGTCTCCTTAAGAATTATGGAGGTCTTGGTATAAGGAAGCTAACACATCTTAATAAGGCTCTTTTGGCAAAGAAATTATGGCGTATCTTCAACAGCACTAGGGAATGGAGAGAAATCTTGGTTAACAAGTCCATTAAGAGGCCTTCTATTCAATTCACTCTTTTTAGTGAGAATATTCCTAGAGGATCAACTATCTGGAATGGTTTTCTGAAAGCCAGGGACCTGGAAAAGGCAAAAGTTTCTTGGAAATTGGGGAACGGGGAGGATATCGAGTTCTAGTCTGATAGTTGGCTTATTCAGGGCCCCCTTATGAATAATCTTGTCTATGATGTTTGGGTGAACCATTGTATTCAACTTTTTGAGCTTAAATTCTACAACTATAGGAATGACCAAGGTTAGATAGATCTGTCTATAATCTCTGATGATCTAAATCCAATCATGTTAATGTTAAACTCTATGGCTCTCAGTAACAAGAGGGATGAAATGATCTGGGGAGACAACTACAATGGAAACTACTCTGTTGCTTCTAGGTATATGGCTCTTTGGAGCTTAAAAGAGAAGCTTCCATGGTTGAGAGCTTGGATCCTTGGCCTCACTCCTAAAATCAATATATTTTATTGGTTGGCCTTACAGAACAAAATTCTCACTCAAGATAACCTTATAAAAAGAGGTCAGTTTCTGCCAAGCAGATGTATTTTATGTAAGAACCAACTGGAAATAGGCAACCATTTGTTCATTCACTGTTCCTTCTCTAGGGAGGTTTGGGATTTCCTGACCCAAGACTTAGGGATTAGTTGGTGCATGCCAGAAGGTCTCCTAGATTTTTTCAGCCAATGCAATTCTTTGTTCAATACCCCTGTTTTGTAGGATTTAGGTACCTAAATCTTACCTCACTACTGCTAGAGCATATGGAAGGAGAGAAATAATAGAATCTTTAGAGACAGAGAGGAGCCAGCCATTGTTCTTGGGAAGAATATTTATAAAAATATAAAGGAAAACTACCTAGTTATGAAGGGGGGTGATATTGAAGTGGGCAGTAGGAAAATGGAGAAGGAAAAAGAAAGAATGTTAAAATGATAGGAAGCAAAGTGGCTTCTCCCCCCAAAAGGATGGCATAAAGCCAATTTTGATGGGGCCTCTAAGGGAAATCCTGGCTCCTCGAGATGCAGAGGCATAATAAGGAATGAATTTGTGGAGGGAGTAGCAGCCTTCTCTCTCCCACTGGGATTCCAAACTAATCACTTTATGGAAGCAAGTGCGGCCAGCCATGTGGTGAAACTGGCTTTTGAAACTAGAGTAACTAACCTTTGGCTTGAAGGGGACTCAAATAACATTATTAAATGTTTAAATGGAAAATCCCATCATTCATGGTCGATTGCTAATCTTATTGAAGAGACACATGAGACTCTCGCTAAATTTGATAGAGTCCATATCACTGATGTTTTTCAGGAAGCAAACTTGGTGGTAGATTGGTTCACAAATAAAAGTGTCCATTCTGACCAAAAAATGACTTGGCAACTGGGAAAAGGTTTTCTGGTGGAAGTTAAGAGCCTGATCGAGCTGGATAAGATCCAAGGGAGTACAGAGGAGATCAACCTACAATTATGAATAGGAAAGGCTTACGGGGAAAGGGTATGACTCATAAAGGCTGTATTGGAAAAGGCAAGAAGTGGGAATTATTACAGTTTATTCAGCACGCTTTATGGCTCATTTTCTGCATATGCAACCTGTGTAATGACAAGGTTTATTTCTTCGATCTCTTTCTTAATCATAGAGAACCCTATCAGGTGGTGAAGTTACAGAGGGTTGTGGTTATGAGAATTGTGGGAGTGCAAAGTGTTGATATGGTGGGCGAAAGGTGTAGAAAAGAACCAGTGGGAAAAATGGAGAAATGACGAAGTAGGGAAAAAGTGTGGGAGAAACTGGTGTAGGGTGAGATTCCAAGGTATGTCATGAAGTTGTGTGGTTTCGACCAAAATGTGACTGACACCATGGTCAGCTCATGGAAGGATGGTAGAGTCAAGCTAAATGGGATAGCTTTTCTGATAATGGAGGAAGTGATTTTGGTTGTTACTGAGATTCTGATGGAGGCCTTTAAGTTCTTTAGGGACAAAAAGCTCTCGGCCAGTGCAATTAAGGATTTTGCTAACAACACCAAGGAACTGAATGCCCTGAAAAAGAGTGATACGTTCTATGATCCAGATTCCATAGTGAAGATTTGGAGGTATGTTCTGCGAGCTATCATCGAGTACCTTACCCTTGACCCTAGGTTTGATTGTGTTCACACCCACCATTTCATTCTTTTGAATCATTTTTGGCATGATAGCAAAGTTTCTTTCCCTTTCTATCTATTGAACTTGATGAGGAAGGCGGTGTCCAGCTTCAAAAAGAAACCCTCTACTAACCCCACTTTGCATGAGGGGCTATTACTACTCATTTATGAGCACTTTAAGACTCAGACGATAAGTAACATCCCTTCACAGGCTAGGAATGAGGAAATCGATAGCTCTAGCACTCCTTTGACTCAGACGATATATAGAGCATTAGTTCTAAGGAAGGGGGGGCTTACTTTCACTGGTAAAAAAGCTACACCTAATGTTAAGAAGTCGCCCTCTCCCATTACCCCAAGCAAAAAAAGTCCTAGAGGTCATGGTTAGGAGAAGCTTGGGAATGAGGAGCAAGACTACAGTGACAAAGAGGAGGCCAAGGAGTCTGATGATGAGGATAAGGAGAGGTAGGAGGAAAAGAAGGACTCCCAGGGTGGGAAGAAATGCAAGAGAATGGGCATGGAGGATGAAAGGTTGTAGTGGGATCCAAATTCATTTCTGCTCCCTCTCTCCCCTATCCATCCTCAAGCCCACCTGGAGGAGTAGATTAAGGACAGTTCTGGAGTTTTTGGGGGGGGGCGATGGGTGGGGGAGCAGGTGTTGGCCGCAAATGGGAGGAAAGCATAATGTGAGGACTTTGAAAATGGGCATTTTTAGAGAAGTAGCGAACCCCCCGATCCTGGTGGATAGCTAGGAGGAGCCACGCCTTGAAGAGCTCATTAACCCTGCATTTGTGGCAATCTCTAATAATGCTAGGGAATCTGGGATGAACCTCTTGAACAATGCCCACAATAGCATGATAGACAATTATAGGTCAATCAAGTGGCTTTTTCATGAGTTGGAGGAGGTCAAGGAGAAGGTGGGTCAAATGGAAGGAGCTAGGAATCTTAAAGGCCTGGAGAAAGGGATAGATCATGATGACAACTATAGCCTGGTAGAAAGGAGGATCCACAACCTGGAAAATTACAATCACAATCTATCGAGCCAGATGATCTCACTACTCAACTTGATTAATAACAACATTCTATCTTTAACTGATTGGCTTAAAGATAGAGGCATGCAGGGGGATGTGGACGATAAAGATAGGGGTAAAGCCAAATCTGATGATGATAATGCCATGGGTATTACTTTTTCTACTCTAGACTAGGACGTTCATAGTACTCACTAGCAGGAGGCTGAGGAGAACCAGATGGCCCATGAGGCTGCCCAGGCCATGCAGGAGCTGGAAAGAAAGATCGAGGATTAGTTCTTGTCTTTTTCCTTTTTGTCTGGCTTTTTGTTCTGGCTTTTGACTATTATGTTTGTCTTGTCTTAATAGTTTGGCCTTTTCTTTGGCCTTTGTTATGTGGCTAGGCCTAGTGCTTATTATCAGCCTTTAGACTTGTTCTTTTGTGGCTGGGCTTTTAACACTTATTTTCAGCCTATTTTTGTTCTAACTCTCAAGTTTTAGGATCCCTGTAAAACCTGTTTATCTAATCAAAAACAACCCTTGCCAGATTTCAAGATTTTCTGGCAGTCGCTATGTTGCTACCAGAAAACCTTGCCCTTTTTTGATGGCGACATAGTGACCACTAGAAATCTGGGCTTTTCTAGCAATGATGTTAGCAATTTGAATAACGTGCTCATTTAAAATTTCTAACTATTTCTAGCTGACCACAGGCCCACCATCCATGGTCTTGGCTTTCAAAAAGCCACTATCTCATAGACACAATGGATAGTGTGTGCAATAGTATATAAACTATAAAAATGTTGTCCCACGAACAATGTGAGATAAATGGTTTCAAAGAACCTTTGTTCCTATCTGCTCACAAGAACCCCTATTCTTCCTTTTAACATGTTGCCTCTAAGTGTCTGATGTGGGGATCTTTGTTATGAATGCATCTCTTTTTTAAATCCTCAAGGTCCCCTGCTCTTTTTTATGCGTGGGACTCCCTCTTTGCAAGGTGGCTTTTAACTGCGGCTTACCTTTAAAAGGTCTTTTAACTCAATGTGGGTGTTTATATTATCAAAAGAGGCTCTTGACTACCGTGGGCTCCTTTGCATTGGGGTTTCTCAGTGTATCCCTTCCTAATCTACGTTAGCAAAGTTCTTTGTAACTGAAGCTTCTGCTCTTTGAATTGATTGATTTCAAACTTATTACATAATTCACTGCTCCCTAGACTTCCAATGTGGCCTCTCCATTTTCAATTCCTATGACTTGCTTCTTTTCTACGTGGTTGCCTCTGATTATGATGGGGATGTCTTTTATGCCTACTGTCGTGGCTTCTTCTCGGCATTCAACTCCCCTATTTAGCACTTTCTGTCAATAGTGAACTTTTCTTTTAGTTTATTTTCATTTTGTGCTGGCACCTCCCCTCTTAACATGTGTGGGTCTTTGTGGTTTGCATTCGCTATGCTATTGAAGCATTAGCTATTTTGCTACCCAAGCAGCTTCGTGTTCCTCTACATGGATTCTTCCTTTAAAAAAAAAAAAATGGGCATTTTTCTTGGCTTGGAGTGTTCATTAGCTTCCAGCTACTCCTTTTTACGAACATCATGCCTTCCCCAAAAGATGGTTTTGATGAATTAGTTGTACCTTTCTTAAGAGCTTGTAGAAGATTACCCTTGTCTCTGACTTATCAAATTGAATCTCTAACTGGTTCTTTGGATATCAATTCCTCAACTCAAAAATAAGAGCACTAGCTAGTGTCCTTTGGTTTATTAGGAGGGATGGGTTGTTAGGATTGCACTCCAAGGGAATGCTTCTGGAGTTGATGATGGTGTCCACTCAAATATTTTCAAGATTGGCAAAGCATCTATTTCATTAAAATATTTTATATCATACAACAATATCCTGCAATTCATATCTTTGTGACTGCGTGAAGAGGTCTATTATTTCTTTACTTATACAATAAGATTCTCTTTGATTGAGTAGATTTATAATCTTGGTTCAAGTAAATAATTTTAATGCCTCTTCAATCTCCTGTGGCCTTTTCAATCTTGAATGGTTTCTTTTTATGTGGTATCCCTCTACCCCAAGCATGCTGCCCCTTCCATTGTGGGGTCAACATCTACCCCATAGATGTTATCTTATTTGAATTTAGCCTTTATACAGTTTGGGTAACAATTAAACCTCTTTTCATTGGTAATCCCCATTTCTATCTCCAACCACTATTTTTATAATCATATGTTTTGCACCTATATGGTCTTTTCTTCCTTGAAATGGGATTCAACCATTTATTACATTATTTCATTTCAATCTTCCAAACTTAAAAACACTTTTGTTTGGGTAGCTCAGTCCAAAGTCAGGCTTACAACACATGGGGCTCATGAGTAATCCTCCCCTTATATATATTGTTCTTTCTACCATGGCTTCTTAAAACCCAGTTTAAAATGGAAAACACATAAAAATCTGACTTCCCATCTATCTCACAGTGAGAATCTAATGTAGACATTGGGCCTAGCTTGTCTTTTTCCAATAAATAGTTAATACCTTATATCTCACTTCGAACCCAATCAATCCTAATGGAATTAGTTAGGCCCCAAAGTGGGTCCAGCTAAAAAAAAAATTATTTTTGGACACCTGAACCATCAAATTGATCCATTGATTACCTGATATTGATTCGAAACACATTCGACCACTAAACTATCATCCTTAAAAACTCATTTTTACTCTTTCTTGCAACTTGTCAATTTTGCGTTGGGAGGTCCCGCTAAGTAGCCTTAAAAAATGACTCGAACAACTAATGAGGCTTTGAAATCAAACACATTGATTCTCTATTCCACACACTTGCACCCTGTCGAATCTCATCTCATGAAGAATTCAAGATCACAAGATATTAACTGTTGAAGTTTCCCTCTCAGAACTGCCTGCAAGAAAACATGTTAGAAAACATAAATTGCATTCGGATTTGGCTTTGAAAATGTGGTAAACTGACACTTGGAGAAATTAAACTTAGGACATTAGTTCAGTGTCACAAGGAGAGTATAAATCTAGGATTAGGGCTCATGATGAATAACTAGGCTCAAATGGCGAGTGATCAAAGTGGGCTACTCAAATTTTGCAGACTGAAAACAATGTCAAAAAAGCATTTGTTGCAAATGGAATTGACCTGAAAAAGCGTGCAGGCAGATTTGTCAAGGATTGAAGATCAGCACACTTGAAGTATTTTTAGAGTACAACACAGTGGTATAGTCCATTCGATTTCATCTATTATGAATATCAAGTTATAACATCTCGAACAAGGGTACCGATCAATTTGCTCCTTTTGACACCAAAAAAAAGTTAGAAATTGCATTTGGAATCCCATTTGAAAACTAATCAAATGGATTCGTCATAAGCTCAAACTTGAAACATAACATGTCTCTGACCTCTAAAATGCAATGCAAAAGGAAATTGAGCATTTTGGTCAACTAGGTCAAAATGATAACTCGTCAAACAGGGCTTCCCAGAATTCTAAACTAATTGCATCAGCATGACATTAGTAAATGACCAACTTTGAGGGATTCAAAACCTAGTCAAATGGACTCAAAATGACTTGACATCTGAAACATAGGTTCTCTTGTATAGATACTAAACACTCTCAAAGTAGCAAGTCATGAAACATTACTGGGTGCAAGATATTCACATGCAAACATGGCCTCCTATTACTATTTGACACTAAGGTGAATGCAGATTTGATAACTACTGAAAACGGGACTTCATAAAATAGCTCAAAATGTCAATTTAACTTCATGAAATACATGGATGCACTGAACGGAAGGTGTTAGAAACATTAAACACATCATGGGCCTCAAATGGACAACCAGGTACATAGGCATCAAAAAGCATTTAAAGGGCTTGATTTCACAATGGTACTCAAAATGGGGGCTACAATTTTGAGTGCCAACATAGGGTTTTTATTAAATTTTTCTTTTATCAAGAGAATTGATTTTTTCACAAAATTCATCATTTTTGTAGAATCAATTTTGATAAGAATTACATTTATGACCAAACACTTTAACTCTGTAACTAAAGCATATTATTATTATTAATTATATTATTTAATTTAATAATTATTATTATTAATAAATTTATATATATTGTTTTATTAGTAATTTAATAATTATTATTAAAAAAATTAATAATAATATTTAATTATAAGACGTTAATTAGTATATTATTTTTAAAATTAAGTAGATGTATTTCATATTTTTATTTGAGAAAAAATCATTTTAAAATTTGAGGATGTTATTTTAAAAATGGATTCAATTTGTATGAAATTGATTTTTATACTAAGGAAGTTTTATTACTTTTGTAAACTCAAAAACCTTAAGCAAATGTGACACTTTGAAAATAGAAAACTTGAACCCAATTGTGAAAATCAAACTTTTATGTTTTCAAAACCAAATGAACTATGAAACTACACTTGTTTAATTACTTGATGTGATGTATGATTTATTTTACTAGGGTTGGGTTTGACTTAGTATGTTGCCTAGTTTTGGATGTTTACGAAAGGCTTGGGAGCTATTGTTTTATGATGTTGTATGTGATGTCATGGTTAGGTTTTTGATCTATGATGATGTTATGTATATTATTTGGTCATGATCTTTTATTCCCAACCATTGTGATACTTTCACACTATTAATGTGATAAGTTTTGATCAATTGCTAGTGCTTTCCAATTGCTTGTATAGGACTAAGGTGAATAGTGTGATTTTCTTGGTGTAACCTATGAGGTTTTGATTAGTTATCTTTTGGTGCCTTCTAGTTGCTTGTATAGGATTGAGGTGAATATTGTGATTTTATGAGTTATACTTTTTATGATCTTAGGGTAGGTTATCTTTATGCATGTTGTGAAGTGGCTTGCAATGGAGGTCGAAGACCTAAAGAGGTTGCTTAGGTAACTCATTATAGGTTGTATTAATAAGTGATAACATTTCATTAAACAGGTTTAAATGAATTAACAAGAGTCGGTGTTTTACCTCGCCCATGCCTCGAGTGCTAGTATCGTCTAGGATGGGAGTAGAGAGGATGCTTGGTTGTGACCTTGCCTCGTTAGTATGCCTTATCTATAAGAAAGGATATTGATGCCACATAGAGTCACTAGGGGGTCGAAGTCCAAACAAGCTACTAGGGTAAACTTAGAGTTGGCTCATGTGATAACACTTGCACACTCACATAGTATATTTCCTCTGTGTCTTTGTTGCCTCTAGGATTAGATGTTACTTGTGTCTTGGTATCCTTTGAGATAGGTTACTATCAGGATTTCCTTGACCTAGATGATGGTTATTACTATTGGATTGTTATCCATATGGGACATGGAATTATCTCCTCAGAATGGTGGGAGTGGGCCATTTAGGTTCCATGAGGTTGGGCCGTAGTGTTTCTTATACCATTAAGATCTGAAAGTTGGATGCAGTTGCTAGATGTACTTGTGCAGTTGTACTTTTCTTCTAATCTTGTGTTTATGTTCGATGGTCTTAATATGATGTATTGTACTTGATTATCTAGAGATCTTATGAGATGTTGTATTTATTCATGATGTATATTCTTTGAGATTTGTATGCCTTGTGACTTGTATAGAGGATGATTATGCATTTGGGTGATTATGATTATATATATGATTCAACGTCATGGAACCCATAAGAGATGTGATATGTTTATGGATTGTTTGTATGTATGTGAGTTTTTTCTTTTGCTATGTTACCTTAAGTTGTTTTAATCTTTCAAGAAAAGAAATGTTTGGCAAACTTAGTGACACTTTAGGTTAATTTCTTTTGGGTTCCTTAGCGAGGCATTACAAGAATAGGAAGATAATGATCAGGTCCAATCCCAACCATAGCCTAAATATGTGTCCTACAAGGAGGACTTGTAATTGAATGTCTACCCTTTTTAAAACCCATGAGTGTTTTGTGCATATGTATTTCTTGAGGTTTGACTTGGTGATTTGCCTGATAGACTAGGTATTTATGTTTCTTTGATCAGTCATTAATATTGATTTATCAAATGTTATTTAATTTTTAAAAAATGGAAAAATGTTAAAATAGGATGATCTTGCATTTATTAGAATTATTGGAATTATATAAATTTTTAGTTAAATTAAAAGATTTATTTAAAGTCTTATTTTAGAAAACTACACGAGAAGGATTTAGAAATTAAATATTAAATATTAAAATTTTAATTATGGTGTAGCATTATTATTTAATTAATAAAGATTTAAAATTAGTGGCATTTAAATAATACACTTAAGTTATCGTTATTAATTAAAAAATAAATAAATGTCTTTTATGAAATTTCTTTAAATGAAAAGTGGAGAAATAAATAAATAGTAATAAAAGAATATTTTAACTTAAAAAGTAGATTAATTGTGTATGAAAGGAATAATTAAATTAAATAATTGCAATTTTAGAACTAGCGGAGACAGAAACCCTAAAATGTAATTAGAGTTCTATATTAGTCTTTTTCAGATCATTTTTAGACACAGGTTGTGGGGAGCATCTTTGGGGTTTGGAAAAGAAGGACTTGAAGGATTTTTCTTCCAGTAGGAATTTTATTCGGCTATTAGATTTTACAATCAACACGAGATAGTGTTTGAAATCTCGTGGATGCATGTTGAATTGGAAAAGATATGTTTGCTTTGTGCTTGATTGGGTGTTTGGATTTTGTTTGTCATTTGATTGTTTCTCCATATCTGATTGAAGGAAATCAGTTTCTCATATATTTTACAGAAGAAAATGTTAGAGAGAAAACAAATATTGAGGCTAGGGTTTCATTCGAATTTTGATTAGATTGAATTGTCAAATTGATTTAAATATCTCTATTTAAAAAAAAATTAAATAAATAAAATAAAATAAAGAGCTACTAGAAAAATTCGTCTACCAGGCTTGTACCTATAAAAATCTAAAATATATATATTTAAAAATTCTTTTAATATAAAATATTATTTAAACAAATTATATATATATATTGGAGGAGGAGGGGTTATACACCCCTACACAACTATCCAAAAGGATAGCATGTGGTTGCCATAGTGCAGTGCATGACTGCCCTTGGGTAGCGTGTGGCTGCCCATGATAGCATGCCTTTTGGGTGCGACCCCATTTGGGGATTCAAAATTTGTTTTTTAAACTTATTTTAGAATATATTTTTTTTAATGATTTTTAAAGAGTAATTTAGAACTTAATTTTTTTTAAATATATTATTATTATTATTATTATCATTTTTTATATATAAATAGGTTGGCAATAATGAATAGTGGTAAGTTATTTAAATAGACCAGTTCATTAAATGTTAAAGATAGTTATATTTAGTGTAGGATATATTTAAATTCAATCATATTTTGTGGGATATTATTCTTGAGATAATCATATTCGATTATTGCTAAAATTCGGATAGGACTTTTGAATATTTAAACATACTAATGTAAGAACCTTATTAGATTTGAAACTACATATCTTATCCAATAATAGACACTAGATAATTAGCCCTAGAGACATTAAGTGATTTTGAGAACATGTATTACACAATGCATAAGTCACACCTTTATGGTCAACTAAACTCTTAGAAATAAATGTTTTGTTTTCCTTTTTGTCTATGTGAGTTGGATATTTGTTTTCCTCCTTGAGTTTACTTGTGATCGTATGTTGTCTTTTCATGATGGTCCTTTTTCCTATGAGTTGTTTAGTTGGCCAACTAGGACATACACTAGATGTTGTCATTTTGATTTCTTTCATAATGTATATCTATTTTGGATATTATGATGAGTTTGTATTTCAATTTGAAAGTTGCATTTATGAGTTTTTCTATGTGGTGCATTTTTATTTACTTGGGTTGGGTGAACCAAATTATTTTCAAGTTTCTTGTTAAGGACCTGAGTTCAATCTTTATGGGCATTGTGGTATGGCAAACAAAAATGATTCTATGCATAGGAGATGTTGTCTAGGTGCATGGTTTTGGGAGTGGCTTGTAGCATGGGTCTGAGACCCAAAGTGTTCAATATTAGGGTAACCTATTGTAAGTAATAATGTAATATGTGATAATAGAGTAAATAATAATTTGGGGAAACACACTAATAAGATAAGTTAGAGATATTTTCCATACCCATACTTTGAGTGTTTGCACAGACTAAGGATTGGAATGGGATGAAACCTAATGAGAGGTATGACTAGTTTGCCTCATCTTCTTGAGAGGGTATTCTAGTTCTGCATGTGTCGCATTGAGGGACTAGGGTTTAGAGTAACCAGTCTAGGGTAACTCAAGTAGTTTGACCATGTGATGACACTCTCTAGAATGTAGCCTAAGTCTCCTCCGTAGATTTTGTTTGTACCTCTAGTGGTGTACTTATCATCAAATATATTTAATGTGGTTATTTACTTTCATTGATGGTGATTAGTGATACATAGTTGATGTACTTTTCACATGTGGCTTTTGTCTTGAGGTGGATATCTTTCATTGACTTCATCTCATGATTTTGGTGATTTGATCTATTCTTACATTATGTATGATGCTTTGTTATGTGGTGTTGGTATTGGATTGAGTTTTCTTTCTATTTGGACTATCTTTTCTTCTTGAGTAGTATGTGTTACCCTTGAGGTGGATTTGGCTATTAGGATTCCTTTCCTAGGAATGTTTCATGATTGATTAGTTGTATATGGATTATTCATTATCTTACCTACATAGTGGGAGTGGAAACCTGACTAGGTAATCATGTGGCCACGAGGTTTTGTCTTCTTACCATTTGGATCCCCCTCACATTTCATATTGTTGGATGTTCCATGATGCAGATCTACCTTCATCCTTATTATATTAGAGACTACTATTCAACTTATGTATGTATTTTATCATGTACTATGATGTATTTGTATCTATTCTTACATACCCTATGACATGTGCAGTAGATGTTATTTATTGGATGTATTTTCATTGTATTAGTTGTACTTAAGCATTTTCTTATGGGATTATGTATATGTTACTTCCTTACGATCATGAACATGTAATTGAAACTTAAACTAATTAATATAACTTCTTAACATGACCCAACATGAAGGAACCCTTGAAGAATTAGAATTGTATTTGTAATTGCTTATATATACTTGATGTATATGTTTACTTTGCTTCTGCATTAATGCTATCTTGATGTTGTTTAAACTTTAAACATTGTTACATGTTAGGTTTATTTCTCTTAGGTTCCCGAATGGATTGTTAAATAGTGTATGATGTGTTTTCAAATCAGCACCATTAAAAAAAAATTGCTTTCATTCAAAGTTTACTTCGATTATTATGTTTTAAAAAATTTTGTTTTAATTTAATTAATTATGATAAACAATTTAAAATAATTCCTAAAGTCATTTTTGGAACAAAATGCAGACCTCCATCAGTTACAAAGATTTAAGCTTGTAGTGCTAATGTTTTTTAGATATGTATGAAAAATATGGGAGCATTGGACCATATCATTCAATGAACACATTGTTCACTTTGTATGCCACGTATTAAACTGAATGCTCAACCCTTGTGTCATTTCATGGATTGTCATGATTATAATGTATACCAATGATGATGCCTTAGCTCTTTTAAAATAAAAAGGGAAGGAGGACTTGTATTCTCTAACATGTATATAAAATGTAAAAGCATATAGTTGGCATGTGGATTATAGGTATGAACAAAATGAATTTGATGAAAAGACTTTAGAAACTATGGAAAAAAAGCATGGCCAGGTGTTATAATTGTCAAGTTTCCATGTGAAATATGGAGCAATGAAACTATGCAAAGGTTGGATTAAACTTGAAGAAAATGCTCATGAGAAGAAGGTCATAGAAAGTCATCAATGTATTCATAGTTTGCAGATTTGGTTTTGATTTTTTTATCTATTTCAATCTTAATTGTTGAATGTAAATTCAATTAAGAGCAAAGAGATAATTTATTTTTATGTTAGAAGTCTTGTAGTTTCAAGGTAAGATGTTCCTTCTTAAATCACTTATGTTGCCTTTGTCATAGGTATTTGGGAAAAAGAAAACCATTTCAATTACAAAAAGTTAAGGAATTCTTGTAGAAGAGCTTAATGGTACTTGCAGCTCAAGGATGGTGGAGAATGGATGAATTTTCTGTAAGTTTTTTTTTTAGAGGGGTAAACACTTTGACCTGGAGCTATGAACCAGTGAGGCCACAAATGAGGGACCTCACCCCTTTAGATTTGAACCTTGATAGCAAGGATAACAACTCGACAACTTAACCATCACAACATGCCACTATTGGCATGAATTTCGGGTATGTTATGATTATATAATTTTTTATATTTTATTGTTATGTGATTTTTTTACTAAGAAAAGCAACAATTAATGGGTGCTGACCCAGAGTACAACTAGACCTCAAGACACTAGTAGTAAAACATTACTAGTGCCTAGTAATGAAAGATTCCATAAGATCAGATCTTCCTCTATCAAAGACACAGGTACACAAGCCACTAATCCACCAACCATGGTTGGTGTTGTCACTGAGAATCTTGGGACAAGCCCCACTAATATAGCTTTATATTTAAACCAAAAGCAACAACAAAGGACCAAAGTGTGCCCTTTAAAATTGCCACCAATTACTGGATCACAGAGAAAGAGCAACTAAACATCATCATAACAACAAAGAGATAAACTCGGGCCATTCACACCTTTCATAACCCTAAACAAAAATGTAAGACTTAAAAAAACTATACCTCCAGCCTTAGCAAACACAGAACATATCTTCCAACCATGGGTCCAAGAAAAGCTCAACCTCCAGCTTCTGAAAATGAATTCAAAAGTCTTCCAGCCCCCAAAAACTCCCACATCACCATAATAGCAATGAGAGGATCAGGGAGGAGGAAGACCAACCCCAAGAGGTAAGATTTGATCCCCCTTCTTATGCTAACCAAGATACTAACAACAAAACAAGTACACAACATCTCGATGAGAGTCTCCTCTACTTTGCATTGCCCAAATATGATCTCCTCCTCAATAGGAGATTGATACACCTCCATAGGAGCTATGAATGTAGAATTAAAGAGGAAGACCCAGGTCACCCTCAAAAGAAGTAACACCCATCTCCACACCAAATCATTTATCTGTGAAGTCATACCTTATACACCATGTGAAGTATATTGTTCAAACATGCTCTATCTATCTCGATCTCTTACAAAATGAAAGGGATACTTACCAACAAAAGAATGAGGGTACCCACTGAACCCATTCAATGCCACTTTCCCCTAGCAAACAACTACCTCCATAAGCTTTTCCCCACCTTAATAGGATGTAGTAAAGTGAAGGAGAAGACCAAAGGACACCTCCACCAAAGACTATGGGTTTTACAAGGGAGGAGAGATCTGCCCCATCTATTGAAGGTAGACAACCCCTCCATCCTGCAATACATTTCAAAAAAAGGAAGGCCCCTAAAGGCCTCTAAAAACCACCACAACCCCCACACAATAGATTCTTGGATAGGGATAACCCCCACATAGGGTGCTCTAGAGAAAGAAGAGACAATAGGGCCAACAAGCACTAATTTGCAACATTGAAGATCACCAACAAATTCTAGGAAAGGAAAGATAGCAAGGCAAAAAAGGCCCAATATGTTGCACCATAGATCACTAATGCATCTTAGGAAAGTAGAGGAATTTGGGAGAATAACCCCCAATATGTTGCAATAGAGATCACCAATGCATCTAGAAAAAGAAAAGGCAATAGGGCAAACAACCCCTATTCTATTGCTCCATATACCACCCACCCAATAGTGAAGACGCTAGCCAGATCCATTTGGGTCTTCATCTTCATCATAATCCACCTATAAAAAACCACTTCTGGTCCAAACCCTAGTATAGCTCTACCTAGCACAACCCAAGTCAAAAAATCCATCATAGATTTGCACTGTACATATCTACCCAGCACAACCACAATCCAATCTCCCAGTGTAGATCTGCCCAAAACCAATATGCCTAGAACATCCTAAGGCCCCAAAAGGGAGATGCAGGCATTCCCCATCATCATCATCTTCACTATCCTCCCCTTGGCCACCATTACTTCCAGTTGAAACCCTAGCACCACTCGCTTCCATCTTGTTCCCTGTTATCTAATTTGTTGAACTTTAGTGTTGAATCAACTTTAAATTATTTTCAACCTAATTTTGGTAATTAATTATAACTCTTTTTACTTTATTTTTGAGAATTTTATGGCCAACTAGATTTATGAGAAAATCCAACTAAATTAACTCTAAGTAATTTTATTTAATCAGTTTTGACAAGCAACTTTGATGATGATGTTAGTATAACATAAGCATGACATTAGTAAGGACAATGGTGACTTGTATTTAAACAATATTTTTGGGTAACTAAACTAGATTAGTGTAGTGTTCAAAAGGTTTAGTTGAATAAGAAAATGGGCTTTCATGTAGCTAAAAATGGTGACGCCAACTAAATATGGAATATAAGTCTCATCCAATTGAACTTATCAACTAAATCAATTATAACATTCATATCCCTATATGAATAGATTTTAGAATTGCATAAGGTCAGGCAATGATCATTTTAGTAATTTATTAAGTGCAATAATTTTGAAGTAAGTCGGATTTGTATGAATTGCAAGACTTTTCAAGAAAACTAGACATGATATGTGTTTCCTACTTGAATATGTAAAAAAGAATAATGGATGAATTACAAACACTTGGCTTCCTTATAAGAAAAATAAATGTGTATTTAAGCAAAAATAATGATGAATTTATTACAAACTTTAACTTGAAGTAAATTCTTCGATGTCAATCAGAAGCGTAGAGTCATGAGAAAGGGTAAATTAGAAATAATGAGTGTGGCTCAAAATAATGGCTATAAGAGATTGGAGTGGAATTGTTGGTTTGTTGATTTCAATTCAATTGAAACTATGATTTTATAGATTATTTTTTCTTTTTGTTATTTTTCATTTTCTTGAGATGATAAAACTTTAATCACCATTGACACTATTTTGAGTCAATTTATTGATAAGTGTGAGTTAGAGATACTTTTCTCTCTACTTCAACTTGTGAAGTTAATATGGGAAAAGGTATATATAAATTTATTGACCTAAATTTGGATGGTTGGTCTTGTATACAAGAATTTACCTATGATTACATACTTTTCAAATGTTATAAATGGCATAGTATGATAACTTTGTGAAAGATTTTGAAAAGAAAAGAAAAGAATATTTAAAGAACATCACCATTGCTAAAGTAAATAGAAATGTCAAACATAAGAATAGGCAAAAAAAATCAAGGTGTCAAAAAAAGTCAAGCTAAACTGGATTTAAGTAAATTTAATTTTTTTGGAAGAAATATTGAAAATTTGTTCAAAAAATGAATAAATAATTTTCTGAATGATTCAAGAGAAGTGCATAATGAAGTAGGAAATAAATAGAAATGATAACCATAATCGTGTAGGGTGGAGAGAAATAAGAAGGAAGTAGGTGCGTGCATGTAGAGGAATATTAGGAAAGGGGCCCTCCCTTTTTCTTTGACTACATCACCACTGCACTATCACCCTCCCAGTGTGGGGGAGATTCCTTGACATATAAAGGGGCTACCTAGTAATTGGGGAAGAATTTCATGTATAGATGTCAATCTACCTATAGCAACACCACCAACTCAACTAAGCTAAGACTTCTACAACAAAATTTGAGAGAAATACATAATATAATGTCAAGCTAAAAATAATTGAAATGAGAAATAAAGTGGACTAGAAATGTAATTTATTATAGAACATCTAATAAGTGAGCACATAATTATCTTGTGTTTGACATATATGGCTCCAAGTGATGTTAAGGGGTATGTTCTTTTGATATCTCAATATATCTTTTAATTTGGATCTTTTATGACTTCATTTTCTAATCAATAAACTAAGGATGAAAATGATTCCTCTTATGAAAATTGTTTTCTCACAAAGAATATCGATGATAAAAAACAAGTGAATCTTCCAATTGTTCTATAAAACTAATTACTTTTTACATGGTTTTCTATTATCCAATTTTGTAACCCTTTCTCATGTCACTTTATTATTCGTGTGCAAAAACTTCTATTGGTGTGACTCAATTTCACCCATTATTTTATATAATCTAATGCATCATATTTTTTATATTATAATCCAAAAGGTGCAATGAGATTATTTTGTGAAAAACAGATAAGAACCATGTGTGATAAAATAGAGAACAAAGAAAATAATGACATAGAAAAAGAGAAATGAATAAGAACAAAGAAAAAGGAGGAAAATTAAAGCTCAATTATCTAGTAATTCATACCATATCAAATTTAAATATTTTATGCAAGATGGTTATCTCTTTAAAGGGAATTAACTGTGCATAACATCTAGCTCTATGAGAGATGATATCATCAAATGATTTCATAGTAGTGGGTTGATTGGACATTGGGAAGGACAAGAAAACAACATTAACAAAAGACAAGTATACTACTACTTAAAGATGAAATGTGAGCTTTTAAAATGATAATTAAATTGATGCAAATAGAGTGAGAAGATATAATTAAATACATATGCAATAGAGAATAGTCTTATCATGGAAAGGGTTGAAGAGGTCATGTTAGTGGATACATTAAAGAATTTGGGTTTAAAAAGACAAATTGTACAAATATAGAGTGCACACAACTTTCATTAGGGGTCTCAAGGGAGCTTGTGAGATAGGGATACATTCAATGAAATAACATGGTGAAAATGTGCATAAAATAAGATGATAATGAAAAATATTTTCTAGCTATCATTCACTATCAAATTTTATGAGTAGGAAAATATTCATAAATTTTCCAACATTAGTTTGCATTGTCAAGATTTTCATTGGTACATAGGAGATTTTTTTCCATAGCAAGTCAAATTGTGATATTGCTATTAGGATTTAAGTGTGTAGTTTTTTAGTCAAATTGATTGACTCGTGTTTCATCAGTAGTGATTCACATGAATCCATCCCTCATGATAATAAATGGAACACTTAGCACTCATTGGATCTAGGTGATTCTCATAGAGGTGAAGCACCAAAACTACTATATTTGGGCTCGAATTACAATTCTAGGCCATTGTAATTGTGATAGAAACCTATCACCTAAGTGACAATACCATTAATCGGCTCCCATTAGACAAGTGTCAGACTTATGCTATCGCAATTGTGATAGCAAGGTCGTCTGTTGAAATTGAGATGCCTAAAATCATAGCAATTTGGAAGAAGGCAAGGGAAAGAGTTCATCTTCATGTTGTCCCAATTACGATAGTAGACTGTCGTGAATACAATTGATTAAGTTTTTAGTTTGTCATCACAATTGTGATAAGTATGGGATAGTAGTGTTGAGGGAGTGATGGCTACCTATCAGATTAGTCTGTCGCAAGTGCGATGGGAATCTAGTGGCAATGTTGTGGGAGTGATGACTTACTGAATTATAATTTAAGAAAATAGGTGCCAAACATTGAATTATAATTTGACATTATCTTTTTTTTTGGTTTCTTGTATGAGTCAAGACAAATATATAGTAAATATAATGGTGGTGTAATCCCTTCCTATTTTCTAATATGTATTTGGGTTCCTATGGTTATTATTTCTTTTTGTTTCTAGTACGAACCAAGACAAATATAATCGATGGATTCTTATTCTTAGCCATGATGAATGCAACCCACTAATTAAATTGAGGCTTAGGAGGATGAGACTTTATAAATACCAACACTAAGGGAATGATGCTTGAAACAATAATTTTGGAGGCTTTATAGATAACTACACTAAGATAATGATGCTCTGAACAATAATGTTGGAGGCTTTATTGATAACTACACTCAGATAATAATATTCTTAGACTCCACTCTTGCCCTCTCTGCAAAGGCAATAACTATAGTCGAATTTCATAACTCTACAAATTTATTGATATATGCAAGGTTTTGGATAGTTATAAATTCAAATGGAACAGATTTTGTTGCCAACATAATGTAAAAGAGAAAGAGAAATAGAATGGGAGCATTCATGTAATTTTTATACATTCTAGTGATATTGATTTGTCTAGTATGTATGGCAGGTATATTGACAGTGGCTCAAGAAGATCCTTCTGACAAAAATTTTGTATGCGGTGAAGATGGTAACTATGAGGAGACTTATGTATGTTGTTAAATCATAAAATGTGGTGGTAAGGCATTGGGATATTATTGTTACATTGATCCTTGCGGTGGCATTTTGTGCGATACAGATGGTGACTATGAGGAACATGAGGATGTGTGCTACAAGAAGGGAAAGTGTGATGGGTGAGGGTATTGTTGTACCCAACTCTTATTAATCTACTCCTCCTCCTTCATTGATATTGTGACACTTTCTACTATGATACTTCTTCAACTTCTCCAAATAAATTAAGTTAGATACTATAGCCAATCTCTTTATTTCTTTGCTCTTAAGTTTCTACGAGGCTTCATGAACTTCTCAAAGTAAACAATATATTAGACATGTGCAAAACAATATCAAATTTATTTTTTATGTTGTATGTTGATAGATTGTAATGACCTTTCATGTTTTTTCTTTTAATGATGTCATATATATGCATTGGAGACCAAGTTGGCTGAATTGCCATATTATTTTAAGAAGTAATATGTGGTGTTCTAAACATGGTTATAGATTCTGCATCGATATGAAGCCAAGATATCTATTAATTTATCAAGTTTTATTTATCTTCTTACAAATATGATTATCTTAATGATGAATCACATAATGTAATTTGATCATTTCATTAGAATATGATTCAATTGTGTTGAACCGTTCAATTAATGTGTTGGATCCACTATTTGAGATTCATCTCAAAATATATATTGTAGCAGTCTATCATTCTAATGATAATCCATAGAATGTAATGCAAATACTTCTACACAGTCAAATCTAATAGTTGTATATACTTTATGATTCATTTCAAACATACAATAGAATTGTATCCAAAACAAAGATAAAACATGATTCTAGATAAATAGAAACAATAGAATACCTTATATGATGATGAAAGCACCCAATACGACGAGCTCATTGACCCTGCTCTTTTGGTTCTCTCCGACAATGTGCATGAAACTGGCTTCAACTTCCTTAACAATGCAAAGAATAGTCTGATTGACAACTTTTGGTCCATCAAGTGGCTTTTTCAGGAAATTGAGGCTCTGAAGGACAGGAGCAACCAACCCAACAACCAAGGAACTGACAAGGACCAGGATACTAGAGGAAGAAATGACTAGGTGGGCAGCCAAGAGAAAGACAGAGGTCAGGTCTCCAAAGACCATCATGATGACAGGCTCACCTAGCTTGAGCAGAAGGTCCAAAGGTTGGATTTTGTCCACCAAATAATCACCAAACAGATAGTGGACACCCTTCACACCTTGAATGAGAACATTGTCAATCTAGGGGACTATCTAACTACCACTAGCCTTGAAAGGGATGCGGAGCAAAACATAGAGAAAGGATTCAACCGAGATGTTCTTTAGAAAGAGGCCAACGACTAGGCGAATCAGGGGAACCAGATGAACACTCCTACCAGGATTCAGGAGGGCGTGGCCAGTCAGAAGGACAATGATGTTGTAGAAATCTTACAGGCCATGGACACGGATGACCACTAGCCTGCTCGTCTGTCCTTTCTTCTCTGGCCTTTGGTCACTGGCTTCAGGCCTTATTTTGTCTCTAGCCTTTTGAAGTAGTTTTTTGTTTTTTTAGACTGTTTTATTTAGCTCTTTTCACTGCAAAACTTTGGGTTTCAGGATCCCTGTAAAACCTATTTTACCTAATCAAAAACAATAGAATACCTTAGAGAGGAATAATTTGAGGCAATCCCATAGAAAGCCATTCTTTCAAATACTTCATACAATACAACAAAATTTCATAAATCAATGAGTTTGAATTTTAAAAGTACACATGAATTCTAATAGTAATATCATAATTTCACACAATTCAAAGAATATTGCCTACTTCTCATGAATCTATCATTTAAAACTCTACAAAACACCTTACAATTAACTAAACTTGCTAATAAAAATTTGTAGATGTGAATGACATCATACCATTGATTTGATAAACTTGTGGATGGCACTCTAAATTTAGAATGCACATGTAGTTGTGTTCTATATGCATTTCCTAAAATCAAGAGATTCAATTTCCTAAATCTATTGTTCTTCACCAAATACTCCCCTTCAAATTTTTTAATGGAGTCAAGATCCCAAATGCAATCAATATGGGTCTTCGCTACAAGATTAGGAAGATATTGAGTAACATACACCATCATCTGGTATACCATATATCCCTCAATCATAGAACCATCAGGACATGCTCTTTTTTGAACCAAACCCTTCAAAATTTTCAAGTGTCTCTCAACCATCCACATTGACCTAGGCTATATAGGTCCACACAATTCAATCTCCTCAATTTGGTGTATGAGGTAGTATTCTTATGCATTGAAAAAAGTTGAAGGTAAACATTTTTACATTTCACATATTAGTAGACAAATACTTTTCTTCCAATATTTTATATCTACTTTATCAATTTTTGTAGATGACAACCACCTACAAGGGATTCAAGACACAAAGACATATAAATATGAGACTTTACAATATATTACTTGTTTGATATATTGAAAAAATATCACTACTTACCTTATGTATTTTCCAAGATCATCTATCACTTGTTTAATATTATTGTCAAAGTTGTTTGGGAGAGATAGGGGCAGCACATACTAAAATAATTGTCAACTGATCATTTTATTCTTTTTCAACACAAAACAATGAAAATTGAATGCAGTTTTACAAATATATTGTAAATACAAAAGACCGTGACTTATCTTGATGAAGGTATGCCAATCATGCATTTTTAGCCCCAACCCAAATTCAGTTTTCTTTGATATGAGATTTCTTATATTTGTAAAAAATACTGTAAGAAATTGAATTTTTAGTATGACTTCTTTTATGGCATTACTTTGTTGCTTTGTTAATAACCAAGGAAGAGAACTTCCATTAATATGGTCTCCATTTCTATTTGATTCAATGATATTTTTCATTGCATCATTGGAATCATGAGTGTCACTACAAATTTTGGCAAGGTTTTCTTTGTCACGCCTTCCATCCAATATTTTACAAAGTGTCTTTGTTACATTCTTTCCAATATGCATAGTATCAAACAAATGAACAATTTGTAGCTGATTATAGTAGGGCAACCTACTAAATTTTTTGGGATAACATTTTAGTCCCTTTGGAAAGTGGTTAGTGATGCCTTGATGACCTTTATGACCATCAAGTTACACAATTAACCAACAAAACACAATCAAAATATATAATTTCCAAACATAAACCATTAGGTGGAGTGATACTACCTCAAATCCTATTATATTCCAACTTCCATAGGTGAGGTGGCATTCTTCATAGCTTTGATGAAGTCTCTTCTTTCCCATCGAAAAGATATTTTTTGAGAACTCGATACTTATGATGTATGTGGAGGAAGTTTCTATTTTAATCAAACACCTACTTTCTTAAACTTTTGGACTGATGAGATTTCATCTTTGGACCACACATTGGACATGCAAATTTTCCCTTCATTTGAAGACCTACAAGATAACGATACAATTGGATTGAATATGTTCATTTCTGGAATTAATATTATCGTATACAACTAGATTTCAACATAACATACCACAAAAATGTGTCAACCCTTGCACATCATGAATTGTCCACACAATAATTTCATAGAATTGAAATTGTTTTTGTCCAATTGGTATAGAGATGTCATACATAGTGAAACCATTCAATGACACCAGCAACTCGTTGATAAGGGGTGCAATATATACATTCATATCTTTCATTTGGTACTTACCTAGTTTAATGAACAACATTAGATAATTATTGTGGTCATTTCACTCCAAGACTTATAATTACATGTACGTAACAATAAAATAATAAATTGCCTAGAAAAATCATTGCCAACATAATGTGCTCCCTCTTTATTGGCATCATGGACAAAGGTTATTGTTGATAACAAAAATAGGCCACACTGGGTAAATAGATTTCATATCTCCAAATGGATTGACATCGTTAGTTTCTAGAGAAAGTCTAAGATTTTGAGGTTCTTCTTTAAAGTGTGGCTAGTCTTCCTCTATGTCCATTAATTTCAAACCATTTGCAAGCATTCAAATAATTTCATCGACTTCTATTACATGCATGGTAATCCATAAATCGTGCCAAGCTACTACACCTAAATAATCATTTAAGACATGGAATAATTGGGATGTAACGAAGAACCTTGAGAGGCACCTTTTTGGTCAATTGATCATCTTGATATATTCTCATATAAAACTTGGGGTATTCAATTACATTTTCATGTTCTTTATGATAAATTACATGATTTTTAGGACAAGAATCTATTGCTTGATACTCCTTTCCAGTATGTTTCATAGTGGCACATAATTCTCGGTACGAGTAAGGGAACATTTGATGGTGGTAAAAAATATTCATCTATCAATCTAGAGAAAAAAATATAATTCTTTAGTATAAGCAATCTTAATAGTACATATTTCACCTTTTATAGACTATAATGACATATATCACAAACCTTAGCATATGTGACATTGTTATGTTGGATAAACCATTCATAACCTTCAAATTCACCAACAACAATACAATTGAGAGAAGAGTTGATTTGGATCCTTCGTAAAGGAGTTGTGTTTGCCTTCTGAAGTAGAGGTATATCATGGATGACCTCAATGCCATACTCACTATAATCATCATCATTAGTAGCAATAATAGGGTTAGTACTAGTACCAAATATATCATGGATCAATGCATTTGTATGATCATCTTCCAATGTGTTTATGGCACATGATCATCATCTTCCATGGGATCATGATCTTCTCCTTCAATGCTCACACCTCCATGTTCCTTCATATTCACACCTCCATGTTCCTCCAAGATGTGGTGGTCCATATCACATACTCCCCTAGGGAGATAAACCTATATAAAAATGATGATAATCAAACCCCCATTTTGTGGTTCATATGTATATTAATTGTGAAAACAATATAACAAACAACTTACCAATGGATGATAATCAAATCCCCTTCAGTGTGACCATTCTCCCTACAATGTCTCTTAGCTATTTTGATTTTGATTCTTCTTGTCTTTAAGACATTACAACTCTTGCAAGGACTATAACATTTGTCTTCACCTTCTCTTTGAAAGTTAGACAAAAATCTAGCAACTATTTCCCTATTTTGATCAAATTCCCTTGTATTATCTAACATCATCCTTCTTCATGGGAATAAATTATTCTTGTACCCCTATTGAATCAGTTGTACTTAATATATCTGCACATATAGTTTTGAAATAAAAATTTGGTGTAATTAATGTGTATACCTGTAAAAATATTGAAAATGTTGTACTTAATGCTTACATTTGCACATATGGTTTTGAAAGAAAATTTTCGTGTAATTAATGTGTATATCTACAAAAACATTGGATATGTTGTACTTAATGTTTATATCTGCACATATGGTTTTGAAAGAAAAATTTGGTGTATTTATGCCTCTTCATTTTTATTTTGTTCAAGGGAAGCCCATCAATGGTAATAGAAAACAAGAATGCATTTTTGAATAGTTTATAATTGTTCAAAAAAATTAATGTTTTACAAGAAAAATCACCTGAAGAATTGTTAGCTCAAGAGAAAGAACATGGTGTTGAAACAATACAAAAAGTACTTGACATGAGAGGTCTGCAAGTGAGGGTGTTTACCAATCTTGAAAAAATGAATGCTGAAATGAAAGCTATCAGGGATCAAACACCTTTGCCAAAGTTACAGCACAATGTGAAGTTGATTTTATATATGGTAGAGGAAGATATTCATAAGTTTGGTCAAGATTTAAGGCACAAGGGAGAGTTTGTGACAATATACCAAAAGGAGAAGGAGCAACTTTAGAAAGAGACTACACAGTAGAAACAATAGTTAGACCACATATAGGATATTATGGGAGCACTAGATGGAATCTAGGAAAGTGTTGTGGTAGGTACTATGACATTGGAATCACTTGCAAGTGTCTTTCAGAATTTACAATCCAAATATCAGGAGGATTACAAGTTGTGCGATTTGTCATGTATTGCATCTGCATTTGCTTTGCCATTGCTTATAATAATGTCTCAAGGTTGGGAACCACTTAAACATCCTATTCATAGTTTAGAGGTAATGTCATTGTGGTAGATGCTTTTGCAAGGGAATGAGCCTCATGATTATGGCATTTACATAGAAGTTGAACTTTCTTCTTCAACTCCTTACACTCAACTCTTCACTGAAGCTATTCTTCTAGTGAGAATTCAAATGTTCAGATAATTTTAGTGAGAATGAAAATGTACATTAAAGAAAGATATGTGGTGATGTCTATTTGGTATGAAATATATGTTTCCACCCCTTTTTTATGATTGAAAGCAAGATGCCTCAAAAGGCTCAAGTTAAACTTGAGCACTAAATGTGATAATTTTATGACTAGGGATTAAATGGATTGGGGAAATTTAATAATGCAAGATAAATGATTCAAATAAACTTAATTAAGTAGTTTTGGAAAATACACACTAACCAAAATAAACAAAAACTTGTAATCACCATAATTGAAAAGTTGAAAATATTAACCTTTATACTAAATTTGAAGCTTTTCTAGCTATAGCAAAATGCCTTAAACATTCTATTTTAGGCAACAAAATGGGCTAGGCATTTTGTTCCCTGAGGAATTTTCCCAATTGACTAGTTACAATCTTGCAAGCCTAATTTTTATGAATTTGTTACAATATTTACACCAATACATAAAAATATGGAAAAGATGGGGAAATGGAACTCCGATCTAGGAATCAACCTTAGAAATGAAATAAGATTGCATGAAGAAAACCAAATCCAAAGGTAAATATTAGATCTACCTTGCTAACTCCTAATGTGTTGGGATATTATTATTTTTCCCCATCACATTCTCTTTGATAGCCATGTTAGGGAGGTGATCTCACCTAGTTCATTCTCTTGACTTTGAATTCCTTAATTGTGATCTTGCGTTCTCAAATTAATGTCCAAGACATTTGTGCCTTAAAGCCCTATTTGATCATCATTTGAAAGGGCCTCAATGTCAACCACAAAATGTCTCTCAGTATGTTGTTCATTACTTTCATTAGAGGGGGAATCTGTCTCTTGCTTACTTGGACATAAGGGTCAATACCTTGAACTTGAACTTCTTGTTGTCTCTAATTCAGCCACAACTTGTGAAGCCATCTTTCTTTTTGACCTTTTTTTCTTTTGAGGTGGACCCTTGTCCTCTATCCCCATCCTCTTCATTCCTTTTGTTTGTAACTCATTGTCACTCCCTCCATTCTTCTTCTTGTTTTGGCCTTATTTTTTTCTTGAACATTCAAGGAGTTGTTCACATGATTCCTCATTTGGTCCTTCTACAAATTTCATTAGTTCATGTCTAGCATGAAAGTGATGCACTTGCATATGCAATTTTATCACCTTGGAAAATTGTATTTGATCATGTTAGCTTGGAACAGTTGATTGTTGATTTTATTGTACCTAATCTAATGACAATTCTATAGTAATTTTTAATAAACCTAGCTAATCAGTAGCCAGACCAATTTAACTTGGTTATGGATTGTTTCTTTCTAAAAATATCTTCTATGATATGTCTTTGTGAAATTTCTTGCAAACTCTACCAATTTTTCCTAGTCTGCATTATTTTTGTGTAGGATTTTGAGCTAAGTCACTTAGCATGGTTTGAATGATTTTCATTGTTTTATTATTTGGATCCTAGAATATGAATGTAGTTGGATCAATTTTTCTATTGTGCTAATATGTAACAAGCACCTTAAAAAAGATATCTCTCTATATATATAAAGACTACAAGTTGTGCAATTTGTCATGTATTACATCTGCATTTGCTTTTCCACTGCTTATAACAAGGTTGGGAACCACTTCAGCATCCTTTGTGTGCTTTAGAGGTAATTTCATTTTGAAAGAGGCTTCTACAAGGGAATGAGCCTCATGATTATGGCGATTTTGCTTCTTCAACTCCTTACACTCAATTCTTCACTAAATTTATTCTTCCAATAGTGAGAATAGCTACTACAAATTCTCGAGAGCCAAAGGACCTTGAACCTATGCTACATTTTATCAAGACATGGGAGAAGTTACTACAAGCTTTAGTACTTCATAACATTCTTGATCATATAGTGATGCCTGAATTAATAGCCCCAATAGATACTTGGGATCCTCGCAAGGAGACTGTGCCAATACATGCATGGTTACATCCTTTTCTTTCATTGTTGGGCCAATATATGGAGCCTTTATATCCAACCATTCTTTATAAGTTGGGGAATGAACTTCATGCTTGGCATGCAAATGATGCATCTACATATGCAATGTTATCACCTTGAAAAATTGTATTTAATCCTGCTAGCTAGGAATAGTTGATTATTATTTTTATTGTGCCTAATCCGATGACAATTCTATAGGGATTTGTAATCAACCCAACTAATCAGAAACTAGACCAATTTAACTCAGTTATGGCTTGTTTCTTTCTTAAAATATCTGCTATGATATGTTTTTTTAAAATTTCTTGCGAACTCTACCCATTTTTCCTGGTCTACATTATTTTTGTGTAGAATCTTGAGCTAAGTCACTTAGCACAGGTTGAGTGAGTTTTATTATTTTATTATTTGGATTCAATAATATGCTTGCAACTGGATCAATTTTTCTATTGTGCTAATATGTAATAAGCACCTTAAAAAAGATCTCTCTCTATATATAAAGACTACAAGTTGTACAATTTGCATGCATTGCATCTACATTTTCTTTGGCATTGCTTATAGAAAGGTTGGGAACCACTTCAACATTATTTGCATGGTTGAGAGGTAATTTAATTGTGGAAGAGGCTTCTACAAGGGAATGAGCCTAATGATTATTGCATTTACATAGAACTAGAACTTGCTTCTATAACTCCTTGCACTCAACTCTTCACTAAAGTTATTCTTCCAGTAGTAAGAATAGCTAATACAAATTCCTAGGAGCTAAGGGACCCTGAACCTATGCAAAATTTTCTAGATACATGGAAGAATTTACTACAAGCTTTATTACTTCATAACATTCTAGATCATATAGCGATACCCAAATTAATAGTAGCAATAGATACTTGGGATCCTCATAGGGAAACTATGCCAATACATGCATGGTTACATCCTTGGCTTCCATTATTGGGCCAGTGTATGGAGCCTTTATATCCAACCATTCATTATAAGTTTGGGAATGCACTTCATTCCTGGCATGCAAGTGATGCATCCGCATATGATATTTAAACACCTCGAAATTTTGTATTTGATCCTACCAGCTAGGAACAACTGATTGTTCAATTTATTATACCTAATCTAGTGATAGTTATATAGGAATTTGTAATCAACCCAACCAATCAGCAACTAGAACAATTTAATTTAGCTATGACTTGTTTCTTTTTTAAAATATCTTCTATGATATGTTTTTGTAAAATTTCTTGCAAACTTTGCCCATTTTTCCTAGTCTACATTACTTTTGTGCAGGATCTTGAGGTAAGTCACTTAGCATGGGTTGAGTGATTTTTATTGTTTTATTATTTTGATTTTAGAATATGTATGTAGCTAGATCATTTTTTCTATTGTGAGCTAACATGTAATAAGCACCTTAAAAAAGATCTCTCTGTATATAAAGTGATACATGTTTAGAAGGAAATATAAAGACATACATGTTCAGAATGAAAAGAAAAGAATATTTGCATAGGTAAATCTTCTCCCCTTGAATAAAATAGTAGAGCAAGAGTACATAGATCACAAGGGAATGACATGACAATAAAAACATAGAGCAAGGACATGGCAATGAAACGTAGAGATTATAACAACAAAATTGTAGAAAAATGGCATAGAAACAAAATGCAGATATCACAGCAATGAAATTACAGAGCAAGGGCACAACAATGAAATGCAAAGATCACAACAATGAAATGCACCAATCACAAGGGAATGCAATGTTCAGAGCTCTCCACCCTCATTTAGAGTTCTCCATCTCTTTCATGCATAACTCTCCACAATCAAAACAAATAGAGAATGAGTTATATCGTGCTTTCCTTTTTTGTTTATAATCACGTCTATGTCACAATTACGATGCCAACATTAGTATTGCAATGACATTGGGGAAATTGCAAAAAAACCATGAAAATCACCACAAATCACACCATCGTCACAATTTGACCTCAAATGTTAGTGTGAGACTTCCCAAGAGGTCACTCATCCCAATACTACTCCACGCCGAGCACACTTAACTGTAGAGTTTCCTCCATGGTTAAACTCACCCTTCCAACAATCCCATTTGGAAAACCTTCACCAAGTGTTGTATCCTATGAACCATTTATTAGAAATCCCCTTAATCTCATCAATTGATAAGTAGGAGATATTTTTCCACACAAAGTTAATTTATGATATTGCTATCAAGATTTAACTACGTAGTTTTTGAGTCAAACTCATTGATTCATATTTCATGAGTAGTGATTCACAGGAATCCATCTCTCATAATATAAAATGGAACACTTAGGACTCATTGAATCTAGGTGATGCTCACAGAGGTGAAGCACCAAGACTTCATGGGAATCTCATTGATTAGAAGAAGAATTGTGAACAATAAATGTCAAAATTCACATTGAGCATAAAATAATAGTTCATTATGAGAAAAAAGAAGTTAATCTTTATGTTACATTACAAATAGTTGTATAAAATATTATAATTTTTTACTCTACCTATTTAGTGTATAAGCCAATAGGAAAAGAGGGGAGAAAAGGAGTTCTTTAAAATTATGAAAAAATGTGAAAAGTTGTCAACTATAGAATATTTTTGTTCATTTTTTTAAAATTTGGTACTATGTGTTGGAATTGTTTAGAATAACTGAGAGGGGGGGTGAATATGTTATCCAAGGTCTAGATGTACAAATAAAACTTTTCACAACTTAGTGAACTCATATCCATAAAACATAGTCATCATGCATGCATCCATTAGATCATAAAATCACTTAAACTTGTAGGTTACTGTCAAATCAACTTTGAAAAAATGTAAGCATGAAACATAACATATTCAATAACACATTTGACACAATGATTTTACATGGAAACCCCATTTGGAAAAAACCACCAGTAACATGCTACTCATTCTTACTCTTCTGAAGTGATGCCTTGTGAAAGGCCAACCCTGTTAAAGGTTACAATGCACACTATTAAATGTGACCTGGTTAGAGGATTTCAATCACCCTGTTAGGAGTGAACCTTTACATCATTCACTTGGAATTTCACCTAATTAAAGGACTTTAGATCATTCACTTGGAATGTCACCTAGCTAAAGGATTTACAAATGATTGATAGGTCAACCTTAATCCAAAGGATTTACCCTAGACTAGTAAAATGAGTAGAAAGTAATAGTAAGGCTTGATCTGATAAGAACTTACACCACACTTACAGATTATAGATCTTTGTTTTAGTCCTCCATTATTCTTGGCCTTCACACACTTTAGCTCTGATAGCTTGTTCACCCTTCAACCATCCATTCTCTTAAGCCTTCTTTCTTTTCTTGCCAATAGCAGTCTCTTCTCTTCAATCACTGAATAAAGAAATACCTTAGAATCCTTGTCTTCCTTAGGTTCTCATGCATGACAACCTTTTCTTTTGACTAATCATCTCTATAAATGGAAAATAAAGATCTTTTTCTATTCATCCTCTATCGTCCATTTTAGGGTTAGGTAGGATTAGGTAAGATTTAATGAATATACCAATCTTTTCATTTTATTCCCTTCTAAAAAATTCTCCTTCAATTCTCTTTGAATTCACCTCAAAATAGTTCATCTTGAATTATGTGCCACCAGCTCATCAAGCTTGTCTTCCACATAGTTAACAAAATCCAAGAAACCAAATTGTTAGCTCAGATTCATCAAATTCATCATCTTTCTCATAATGTTGTCACTCAACATTAACTTGCTTCTGATGCTCGACACAAGTTTCATTTCTCGGCATCCACTATCAAATCACTCAACACGAAGTAAAGTTTCCTAGTACTTGGCATCAACTAAGCTTTACTTGGCTTACATTGTACTACTTAGTATATACTGATCTTTGACTTTGCTCAGCTCCAACTGATTTTATGCTCAACTTGAACTAACTTTTCTCAGCACCTACTGTGTAGATTGTTAAGCTTGGCAAACTTAATTCATTTTACTTATTCTTCTGAACTTAATTAGTGTATCCATCCTTTGAAACCTTAAGTATATAATCAATGCACTATAACATCACTGTCTTAACTAATCCTTGTACTCCTTTTCCATATCATAACTCAACATTTCCTCTAGGTTCTATTGTTATTTCATTTGATCAAAACCTCCTCATTGATCAAACAAATGATAGTACTCAAATCAACTAAATAGTTGGCATACTAGCAAGTAGCAAGTTTGACATCAATGACAAAATAATGATTGAAACACATTCTCATACTTGTATCAACTCATTTTCAACACTATAATTAGTTAAACTAATAAAACAATGAATATGTATGAGTGCATAAGTATTCCCTCCTATGACATGAACAAAAAATATTATTAAAAAATAGTTTTAATATAGAAAATGATGTTGGAGCATCAAGAGCGTAGTACAACACCAAGAAACATCTTTCTCAAAGTCATGTAATAAGGCTTATGTAAGGCCATTTTATTGTTTTTGAGGTTAAATAAGTCTATGGTGTTCATTTGAAGCATGTTGTAAGACATTTTAAGCCATTTTGCTCGCAAAGACCAATAAGGTCTCAATTAAGTCAATTATGGTCAACTATGGTCAAACATGTTAAAATGATTAATAAAGGTTGAAATTTATTTAATAAGTCATTTTTCTACCTTTTTAAAGTGTTTAGAATGTCCTAGATTAATTTTGCATTATTTCATCATGTTTTGATAAAAGTTATAAAATGTTGTAAAATCACAAGAAAGATGTCAAAAAAGTTGTTGATGGTATTTTAGGAAGTCTTGATTGGTTCTAACCAAGAAAATGAATCTATATAAGTTTTATTCATTAGGAATAGTCCATAAAGGTGGGTAGACATGAAGATCATTGAATATAAAATTGAAGATCTACTCATGTTTTTATGTCCTTTCCTTGCAATAGACACACTTTTCTCTTATTAGCGGTATATTTTGGTTAGTATTTTGATTGATTTGGTGCCAAAATATATTTGAAGTTATAAAAAAATTGTGTTTTCTCTAGTTTAGACTTGATTTGAAGAGGAACCATTAAATACAGAGTAAGCTTGATCTCATTATTTAAAAATTGTTTGAAAATCCTCCTTTACAAAGGTTTCTAAGCTAAATTATCCATTTCTCATCGCTAAACCATTGGAAAATTTAATTATTTGGGGTTTATTATTCCTTTGAATAAGCTTTCAAATGACATAGCTTTTAGATTGAATGGTTCTATTTATGAGGACTGTCATGTAGTTTTGGATGACCATGACAACAATTTTTTATTTCTTGATCAATTACACATAAATTAGAAGACTCCAAATGTTGGAAGAAATAAAATGAAGTGTAACAAATAGGAATGATCCTTTTAACTACATGGAAAAGATCAATTATAGTTCCTTGACCTAGGATTTTGGATCTACGATCTAAAACTGCCAAGACTATATAGTCAATGTTGGGCATTTTTTTTTATCATCAATCATTTTGGAAGTTATGGTTTTTAATGTTTTATGATGAGAAAAGCATTACCAAAAATATTTGTGAGGTCACAATATTATATTCCATGTCACACCTCTATAGTGTGAGTTTAATGCCTCTGTTATTTTTTCCTTCTTTTTTAAAAGTTTAATTTTTCTTGTAAGCCATTCAAGACACACTTTACATTGATATCCTATGTATGAAGCCCATCCTAAGGTGTATTGAAGGAAGATCAAGGTCTATGAATTCTTGTCCTCATAACTCATCATGGAAGTATGGATTTTGTTGATATTTTTCAGTGATGATTCCTAGTCTAATATTTCATGTGTCAAGATACTATGTGTTGTCAAGATTCAAGGTGGTTTATTTCCATTGATCTTGGTGTTTTGTCTCTCATAAATAGACTGTGCCCATACTTTGATCAAACAATTATGTTATAAACTTATAGTCCCTCGTTGATAAGGAGAAATGTTAATTAAGTTACATGATTAGGTTACTACTTTATGTGACAATGATAATGAAGTCCATTTAATGATAATAGAACCCATGAAATGTTTGAATCATTGAAGATGTTGTCAAAACTTGTTTGTAGCCTCATGCAAGTTAGGATGATGGGATAATTGTTTATGGTTGAATGGAATTTTGAAGGGTTGGTATTGTGAGAATGTGATTGGTCATTGAAAAAGTGTATAGAAAATGATCCTAGGTTTGATTGTGGTTCAGTTAATAGACAATTTGTTTTTCCCTAAAGCATTGCACAGTCAGAGAGGATAGGATTTGTTCCATGGAACAAGTTGTTTGTGAACATGAAAGTGTAGGAAATGAATCTAGCAATGATTTTTTGTTGGAAAGTGAATCCCTGAGAAGTCCATAAACATTCTGGAGTCTCTATTGTTGGCATGTTCCTTGAGTTGTAAGAGGTTAAGGAGATGCCCAGATGACATTAATGAAGAATAGTCAAGTTAAAAAAAAATTAGATGCCTCATTCATGGGATTAGGAACCTTGAATGGAGTTTGGGTCCCTGTGTATTCTAGGAGTTGGTATTTGTGTTGGATGCTTTGCTTTATAATACATAAATAAAATAAAATATTTTGAAGACAAATAGATGTAAAATTAAAATGTGTTCTTTCAAACATTTTTCCTTGATGGGTGGCAACATGGATGGTAGACGACATCAGAAAACTATCGCAACACATGTCAATAGTTACTCTAGCGAAGAAGTTAACAAATGATCAAATGCATTTTATTCTCTATTACTAGAGACTAGTTTGCATGCACTAATTTTGTATGGTTCATCACCATGCATAACATGTTATGTGTTTTGGTATCAATAAGATGGTCATGTCCTCTAAATCTACATAAAGAAGTAGGATATAAATAGAAGTGCATAAAGAAGTAGGAAGTAAACAAAAAATGATATGCATAATCATGTAGGGTGGAAAGAAAATTTCAAGCAAGTATGTGTGTGTATGTAGAGGAAGATTAAGAAAGGGGCCCTCCCATTTTCCCTGACTAAATCACCACTGCACCATCACCCTCCTAGTGTGGGGGGAGATTCCTTAACATAGAAAGGGCCTACCTAGCAATTGGGGAGGAATGTCATGTATAGATGTGAATCTACCTATAACAACATCACCAACTCAACTTACCTAAGACCTCTACAACAAAGGTTGATAGAAATATAGAATATAATGTCAAGCTAAAAATAATTGAAATGATGAATAATGTGAAGTAGAAATATAATATATTATAGATCGTCAAATAAGTGAGAAAATAGTTATCTTATGTTTGACATATATGGCTCCAAGTGGTTGTATAGTGGTATAAGGGGAATGTTCTTTTAATACCTCAATTTATCTTCTAATTTGAATATTTTATGACTTCATTTTCTAATTAATAAACTACTAGGTATGTGCAGGGTCATGAGGATCCAAAAAGTGGCGATATGAAAAAAATTACTTTTTATCTAAATTTGATGAAATGAGAAGGCTTTCTTAAGGACATTAGTAGTTTTTCATCAATACAATTGCTATTGAATTATGAGCTTAGTAAGTAATTATTACTTATTTTTGAATGGAGTTACCTATAAAGTGCTAATTGACATACTAATTGAAAAAAATTATAACTTTTAAACTATATTATCCTTTTCAAAATCTGAAAGATGCATCACATTCTATGTTTTTCCTACTATGAGGAAAACAAAAACAAAATTTACTTTTGTGTAGTTTTGAATGAGTTAAGGTGGTCAGAAATGAGATTTTTTTTATTACAAAAAAATTGTAGCAAAAAATTTAAAAATAATTATTTACTTGGTATAGAATTCCAAAAAAAATTGCATCACATCTATGTATAAGTCTACCTCTTATATCTAGAATCTAGAAAAAATAAATTATCATTTGATTGTGATTAAGGTGGTCATACATACAACTACTTCTAATTTTTTTCCTAAATTTTTTGTAATTTTTATTGAAATCCAAAATTTAGACCAATTAAATGATTTTTTATTAGAAAAGGGCTATTATTTTAGAAACTACATTCAATTTTCTATAGATTCTATTATTGTATTTTTTTGATATGAGGTTCATGACTAGTTTAAGATCTCATATCAAGTTGACTAACAATGATGTCTTGATTGTTCATTGCCACTTAAGGCTATAGTTTGGCCCACCATGATCCTGCACATTAAGGATGAAAATAATCCCTCTTATGAAAATATGTTTCTCATGAAGAAGATTGATGATAAAAACTATTGGAAATATAAGGTAGGCTAGGTTACTAAGAGGGGAGGGATAAATCAAGAACCAATAAAACTTTAACTCACTTCACCAATTAGTTCTTCATATAGTCTTATGATCTAATTGCATGCATGGAAGAATGAAAACAATAAAACATTTATAACACTATGAAAAAAGATATGGTGACCTAGAAACTTTCCAATTAGAAAGTAAAATTGGGGTGGGGATGATACCCACAAGCTTTAGTACTGCAGTATAAAGTTGGCTTGTTAAGGCTTACAATTAACCACTTCTGGTGATTTTCTCTATTAGGAGAAATAAGGATTATGAGGTCCACCTTGTTAAAGGATTTACAAACATACGATGAAGTATGCACTCTATTAGGAGATTTAGAAAGAGATTGTTAAGTCCACCTGGTTAAAGGATTTAACTAATACACCTATTAGAATGAATCAATGGCTTATCTTTGATCTACAATTTTGATTTTGTAAATAAGATTCCTTGAATTTCAATGATCACCTTGATATGATAGATAAGTCTCTACTTTGCCAGGTTGTTGCAATTACAATAGGAAAGGTAAACTTCTAGGGGGGTGGGGGGCTGCTGAATTAGCACTTTAAACTTGGACCCATAAAAATTTCACCACACATCCATCTCATGCATTCAATTTATAAACTAAAATAACATGTAAAGCATATATATCTAAAACACGTAATCAAGTAAACATTCACACAAACATAACACTAGATATGATTACCCAAAAACCCTCCAAGTGAGAAGGTAAAACTGGGGTGGGGATGACACCCAAAAATCTCCACTACTACAGCAATAAAGTGTATCAAATGAAGGTTACAATATTTTGATCATGAGACATGATCTACCCTATGAAAGGTCTACCCTGTTAAAGGCTTACAAAGACTATCAGCTCTCACCTTGTTAGAGGATTTCAATACCCTATTAGAAGTGTGCCTTGCTAAAGGACTTTAACTTACAACTAAGTAAGCACCCTATTAAAGGATTTCAATACAACATGTTAAGACTACTCTATTAAGAGATTTTGACTGAAATCACCTATTAATATGTCTCAGCTTTGATCCTTTAGTTAGCACTTGATTGCTTGATAACAGATCACCTATAAACACTTGTCTTCTTGATCCTTCTTGATCAAATGTCTCTTTGTTTTATCCTTTTGTCTCACTTCATAACTCCTTAGCCACCATGAATGCTCTTTTTGTGCATGCAAACTTCTCTCTTCACTCCTTCAACATTCATTCATCCATAAAGAGTTTAGGGTTTTCCCTCCTTAAGAAGACTTAGGTGACTTAGTGTTAGGTATGAATCTATGACTGAGATTCATAAATTTTTCTACTTAATCCTTCCCATTTTCTGATTGGCTGCATGTAATTGCATAGGGAATCCAAGTTAAGATTCATCCTTCTCTCCAAAGTATCATAATTCATCCTTAAGTCAGCTCAAAAATGGTTTACATAGTTGTGTTTGCCATTACAAAAAAGTATGCCAAAATCGTCTTACTCGGCATCTTCATTCTCTAATGCTCGACATACACTAATCTTTATAGGGTAAAAGTACAAAGCTATGTCATCTTTCAAGCTAACTTATCAGAACGAATGAATTTGAGTATTTCTATCTAAAAATCAATTTTGTTGAAACATATGATCTAGATAAATTTATTCTCACTAAGTCACTAAGTTATATATGGTCTCACACTTTTCCAATTGGAAATGACTATTAAATGTATGTTTAATAGTAGTTTATATCCAATTACTAAAGAAATAAAATTATTCTAGAAAAGTGACATTTTAGTAACTTTTACTATTTTTATGATTTCTTTAATAACATACAAACACCATTTTATAGAGCTCAAAGTCAAGAATATTCTCATATAGCATTTATAGTGTTTTAATTAAATATAGTATATTGTAAATAAAAAAATCTACAAGCATGTATTTTAACACTTGAAAAGATTTCAGTTTTGAGAAAGAAAATTTCTAAAAATCTAAAAATTATATAACATTCTATAGGAGAGAGAAATCTTCTAGAATGTATAATTTTTCTCTTGGTAAGAATAGATTTGTTTTCAAAAATGTGGTCGGAGATGAAAACTACCAATTTTAGGTGGCTTGAAATTTGAATAATTATAAAAGAGAAAATATAAGTCTAAAGCTAATTTTTATTTTTGATTGTTCTAGCTATATATGTTATCTATAACATAGTCTGAGATAAAAAAGAAATAAATTTACTTCCCTATAGTTTTGTGGTGGGAACTAGACCCCCAATTTTCAGCATTTTTCAGTAGCTAAAAAATTGTCTATAAAAATTAGGGAAATATATCAATATTTATTCCAAATTATTATTAAAAATTATAATCCTAAACTTCATCCATTTCTACACATTTCATTAGTTTACTTCATTTTTAAATTCAAACTAATAATACCAATTTTATGTCATTGAAGGTGAATAGTTATACTTTTGTTAGCATTTTCCTTTAAAAAAGGGTGACATAGGTTTGTGCTTTCACCCTATACTATGACTCAACATTTGTATCACTCGACATCCACTATTTAATCAGCTCCTGAATCACTCGACATACATTATTCACTCGACACTTGAGTGACTCAGCACATGAGTGGCTCAGAACTCACTATGAACTCAGTATCATCTAATATATACATGTTGTGCTCAACATGTACTACTTGTTTGGCATGAACTAAGTAAATAGCTTAAGTATGTTGATACTCACTTGTCAAAACTAATCTGAGATCAACAATCTCCCCCTTTGACATGAGTGTCAAAAAAGGGGAGAATAAGAAAAAGGAGAAGAAATATTTTGGGGGAGAATAAGAATTATGAGAAATAAAGATGGAGAGTAAGAAAAAGGACAAAGTAAAGACATATCGAGCTAAGGGGGAGCAAGCACAAAATAGAGTATGAAGTCAAAGAGTATTAGTTGAGACATATTTACTCAGCAGGAGTACACAAATTTTGGAAGTAGAATAGGCATATCAATTCAAGGAGAGTCTACTTGTAGCCTTTAATTCACACTCTTATGCTTATACTTCTTCACATACTCAATGAATTACCACATTTGGATATGATACAATACACTACATATATATCAATCCAATTAACTTCTCACTAGAGTCAACTGTACAATCATAATTCACAAAGTTGGCCCAACTTCTATAACTCAGGTTTAGAAGACAAACGAAGTGATGTTCTAACACGGCAAACACTATCAATGCTCAACAAACTCTGGCACTTAGTTGAAGTTGAATCTCGGTCCATACTAATCACTTTGAGTAGCTCAAACTTGGTTAGCATTGTGTGACTTAGTGAACACTGAGAAATTTGGTAGATATAAAATCACTCAACTAATACTATATGACTCAGTCAACACTAGATTCTTTGGGTTAACACTAAGAGCTCAGTAAACACTGTAGAACTTGGTTAATACTATAGAGCTCAGTTAACACTAAAAACTTCATCATTTCTACTGAATAGCCCAGTAGACATTGCTAAGCTTGAGCTATACTGTAAATTATCTCAATTGCTCGGTAAACACTATTTAGCTTGGTATGAACTATAATCTAACTATTTAGCTCAATAGCAACTAAAACACTTGGTTAACACTACTAGATGAATGATAAGCTCGGTAGAAATTGTAACCAACTAACTAAGTGTTGAGTCACTAATAGACATATTGACCTTAATTTCAACAATCTCCCCCTTTGGCATTAGTGACAAAAACACTTACCAAACCAAAAACCTGAATTCTCAAAATTACAAGTCAAAACTTTCTTTATCAACATTCTGTGTCTTTAACTTAGTTTTGACTTCTTGTTGTTGTAGCTTGGTAAATTACTATGTTTTTTTTATTTTTCAAAATTGCTTTTGTAAACATATTTACTGCTTATTTGTACATATTACTACTCCCTCATACATATATCTCTCCTATATACATATATCTGAATTATAATATTCCTCTCCCCATTTATCAATAATATTCTGCTATGTATTATTAATAAGCATATTTACATTTACTTCTCTCATACTCTATATAGATAATCTTCTTCTCCCCCTTTTTGAAATAAAAGCCAAAAGTTTATGATATCTATAAATTAATACCAAAATGTGATAAAAAATCATAATGCACCTTTAAGATTAGTACCATAGTCTTGTACCAATTCTCTTGCAATACCTTACTTGAATGTAAGGCTATCTATACCTCTATTGATAGTTCCATCATGTGGTCAACAATAGAAAATTTATTATCATGGATGAGAGCCTTTGCATGTTCAATGTGCTTTTGTAGTGCATCCATATTGGGAAGAATCATGCCATAATTTTTTTCAAGTGTAGCCCTAATTTTGGCTTCTTCCCTCAACAGTTCTACCTAGAGATTTGTCAGATATCTAATCTTTGTAAAGTGTACAAAACTATAACTTGGATCAAGTGATAACTAGTGTGCACTTGCCTTCATATCCTCATCTATCTTGGATAATTAATCCTTGATTTCCCTTATAAATATAGATGTGTCACTTAACTTAAAAAATAATGAAATGTTATTGACAGATGTTTCCAATGTAGCAAGAATAGTAAACAGTTCTAATTTATCTATAGAAATCTTCTATGTTACATGCTCTAACACTTTATTTGCAAATTTTCTCTCAGCTCTTAGCATCAATTTTTCTTTTCCATGTAGTTCTTCATTGTACTTGTGGAAAATTTCAACTAATTGATCTAGAAGAGGTTGTCTCCCATCAACCTCAATATTCAAAGCATCAAAAAATATGCTTGTTATGTCCTTAAGGACCTAATTAATATTTTTCCTCTCTTCTCTAAGCTTCATTTTCTTAGCCCTTTTCTTCCAAAGTTCTCCAATGATGTTAGTAGTATGCTAATTTGGAATAACAATATCCTCATCTAGATCAATTTCTTCCTCTTGTGTACCCATAAACTTTGGAATGGAAAAATGAACAATTTCTTTACCCTTATTTAAAACTTTAGTGCTCGGTATAGACTAATTCTCAACTATCATTTTACTAGCCATGGTGGAAAGAATAGTTTCTCAGCCAAGCCTAATGTTGAGATGACTTGTTGCTTGGCAGATGAAGTGCTAGACACTTCATTTATTGAAATACTCAGCAAAATAGTTCTAGAGATTGGTTTTGGTGTTGGTGTTACAGATTTTAGCTCAACCAACTTGGTATAAGGTTTCTCTAAGCCTAGTTGCACTAAGGCTTTGCTTGGAGAATAAGGAAAGAAAGTTATAATCTGTGATGTAATCTTTTCTGCATCAGATTCTTCAATAGTTTGTAAATATGGAAGGCTTCATCCGATAGCTTCATGTTCTTCTTCCTCATCATCAAGATTGACATCATCTACCTCCTCATCTTTGATTTCTACTTCTTCTTCAACATCATCATCTTCAGTATCTTTATCATCAACTTGCACATCAAAGTCACCAGGCTTGTGTAGCCCATAGATATTTTTCCATGTGGTAGTAGTAAACTTCACCACATATTCAATGTCTTTGAGAAATATTAGACATGCATTGAATTTGAGTGTGATCTTATTCTTATTAGATTTCAAAGATTCTTTCACCTCTTTCTTGCTAAGACTGGGCATAAGTTGTCTCAAGGTTTGTTCACCGATGTCTTTGGCAATTTGCATTGCACTATCCCATCAAGCTTTAATTGATTTGAAAAGTACATCTAGAACTTGCCATAAAAGCTCATCAGGTGAATACTTCCACTTACCCAATTTTGTCACAAGGGTATCCTCAATTTTCTTTTTCTCTTCTTCACTCTTGGTCTCATACTTAAGACACTTAAAACATGCCATACATGTTCCTTGTTTCACTTTCTTCAATCTTTCCTAAAGGGTAGGTGCAGACCTCTGAAAGATAATTTGTTTAGCTTCATCTTCCTCACCTAACTTTAGTTTCCTCTTGGATTTAGCAATTCTTCTTGTAAACATAGCAAGGGAAGACTTGACAAGTTTGGTTATTATAACTTTCCCTTTCTTGTTGGGAGGCTCATCTTCCTTAGGTTCTTCTTCCTTTGCTTCATCTTCAATATCATCTCCTTTTCCATTGGTAATCATAAGAGGATAACTTGATGAGTTAGAATTCTTGATTTTTTTCTCTAACCTCTTCCTTCCTCTATTCACTACTTGGGGTAGTTTGATCTCAATCTCAATTCTAGCCTTGGCCTCTTCATAAGTGCCAAAATATGTAGCTTTAGGATCCATAGGCTCATTCGATAGAACTTCAATGATATCTTTAGTGTCATCAATGTTAACCTCAAATTCTAGAGGCTTAAACCATGCAACTCTACATATGACTACATGAATGTATACCTTGTTAGAGTCAACCATAAAACAAATATCTTCCTCATAATCTTCTACTAGTTTCCTAGGAATCCTAAATCTGCTCCACATTTTCTCCTTGAAAGTTTCAAAATAGTTGTCCATGATACTCTCAAAGTTTTCTCCTATCTCTGCTATAAATTTTTTTTTTGGTACAATACTAGAGTATCTTTCTTCCATACTACAGTACCTTTAGAAGGGAAAAAATTTTGAACATAGAAAAATAAACATGTCAAAAGAGAACCAAACTTACATAGATTATTCTTTGATACTCAAATTCTCTCCATATTCTTTCTAAATTGATTCAACAATAGTTTAGCAAGGTCAAAGGATAAATTTTTCTTCACCACCTTTTGTGCCAGGTCAATTGTTAACATGATGCATTTAACTAGCTCAAGGTGTAGATTTTGTGAGCTATCACATGGATGCCAAACTTCAATTCCATGATAGTCACACCAATTAGGTTCATGCCTCTGCCATCCCACTCGGCAAGAGTTTACTTTGTCAATTTTTCCCAACTTAGGGTTTTAGTGGTTTTTGCTTTGTTTAACATGGGCAATCAAGTAATCTTGTGTATCATCTTCTTGGTTATCAAGATAGGATGGTCTAACCATAGTTGTGTTGGAATTACAAGGGGAAAGAGTAAACTTCTAAGAGTAGGGGGTGAATCAAGAGTTTAAACTTGGACCCATAAAACTTTCACCATTCATTCATGACATGCATTAATATACTAAAATAACATGTAAAGCATATGCATCTAAATCACATAACCATGTAAGAATTCACACACATAACACCAGATATGATTACCTAGAAACCCTCCAAGTGAGAAGGTAAAATTGGGGTGGGGCTGACAACCACAAATTTTCACTACTACAGTAATAAAGTGTATCCAATGAAGGTTATAATGATTTGACCATGAAACATGATCTACCTTGTGAAAGGTTTTCCCTATTAAAGGTTTACAAAGATTTTTAGGTCTCACCTTATTAGAGGATTTAAACACCCTATTAGAAGTGTGTCTTATTAGAGGACTTCAACTTACAATTAAGCAAGCACCCTATTAAAGGATTTTATACAGCCTGCTAGGACTACTCTATTAAGAGATTTAACAGAAATCACCTGTTAAAATGTCCCAGCATAGATCCTATGATTGGCACTTGCTTGCCTAATAATAGATCACCTCTACATAATGTTTAACTGATCCTTCATGATAAAATGTCTCAATGTTGTAGCCTTTTCTCTGTCCTCTATTCTTCTCTAACTGATTTTGCAATTCACTCTTGCTTCTAGGTCACCTTGAATGCTTCTGTAAACTATCTCCTTCAACTCTCCATACCATTCACTCCTTTGTCCATTCTTCTTTTGATTTCAAGGCTTTTTCCTCCTTGAGAAGACTTTGGTGGCATAGGTTTAGGTATGAATATACGGCTAAGATCCAGCCATTTTGCCACTTAAACCTTCACTTTTTTTTATTGGTTGCATGTAATTACATAGGGAATCCAAATGTAAATTTTTCCTTATCTCCATAATATCAAAATATAATCTTAAGTCAACTCAAAAATGGTTTACATAGTTTTTTGTGCCATTACAAACAAATATGTCAAAACCATGTCACTCGGCATATGAAGGCTTTGATGCTCAACATGCATTGTTCTGTATATTGTGACTTGACACATGCATTAATCAGCATCCACTATTTACTCAGCTCTTGAATCACTCAGCATGGTCTATCTACTTGGCACCTGAGTGACTTGACACTCATTGTAACTTGGCATGATCTAATATTTACATGTTGTTCTCGGCATGTATTACTAAATTGGCATGAACTGAGTAAGTGGCGTAAGTGTGTTAATACTCACTTGTCAAAACCAACTGAGATCAACAATATCCCCCTTTGACATGAGTGTCAAAAACACTTGAATATTCATGATCAACCTTAATCCCTTGAGCATAAGATATCCATGACTCGACATATATACAAAACTTCAAATTTTCAAAATTTGCACTAACTTGTATACCTCAAAATTTATAACTCCCCCTAAGTTAATGTGTCTAATTTATATCCAAAATTAGTGCTCCCTTTGACTTCAATGCATTATATCTAATATTTTTTCATCTAGTATCCTCTCTCTTAGCTAATATCTATATATGTTTGTTGCTTTCTCTACAAAAATGCATATCACCCCAATGATATATCTCTGCTACTATGCTCCCCCTTTGTATATCACCTCTTCTTTATTTCCCTTGTATTTTCTATCTTCATATTCTCTATCTCCCCTTTGTCTTTATCTCCCCCTTTATTATATCTCCCCCTATATTACATCTCCCCCTTTTTGACACTTATGTCAAATGGGTTATACACCTATGGTGTGTTTGTCCAAAAAGGATTGATGGACATCCATTATTATCCTTAGAGCTACATCCCAGTTATCAAATGCAACATCCAATGACTTAATTTGGATTGCAAGCTCAGCAGCAAGGTGTACTAGACCATCTAAAGTAGAAAGATTGGGGTATTTCTTCAGTAAAGTCTCGGCATAGCCTAGCTCCTTGTGCATTATCCCCATATGAGGGGTGAGGGTAGCCTGAATACTTTTTTTTTTGGCTCTAATATTAGCCTCATCTATTATTAAGATAGCTAATTGATTTTGTGTCTAAAGCAATGTTCTAAAATGCTTCTCACTCTAACCTGGATTTGATGGTAGGCTTGTACCTAATGTGGATATTTTGCTCTCCAAACTTAGAATGTGACTTCTAGTCTCTTGGGTTAAGAGTGTAGAATTGCATAGTTTTGTGTACAGTGAGAATATATTCTCAAGTATCGTCTTTACATCCTCAACATTTTTTGCCAATGCAACTTGTTGTAGTGCTATTTCACTGGATATTTTCTTATTTATCTTGCCCTGAAACTTCTTCTTAGACCATTTTAAGAGTTTTGCATTTGTATCAAGGTCTTCATTAATGACCTTTTCCACTATATCAGTTAGTTGTTCAATGAGTGGCTTGGTATCTTTAGGATTTGGTAGACTAAATGCATCTAAAAATATGTCCTTAATATTCTAAAGTGCTTGCTTCTTCCTGTGTTCTCTCCTAAGCATTTCTTGATGCTTTTTCCTTTCTAAGGCATGTTGCAAAATGCCTATTTGCTCCAATGTCATAGTGTCATAGCCATACTTTGGAATAACAATTTCTTCATCAAGACTTATGTCTCCATAATGAATTACCTTTTCTACCTTTGATGAGCTAGGGCTTAGCACTAAAATTTGTAATGGAATGGCTTTTGTGCTTGGCCTCTAAAGAGTTTGTGTTGAAGGAGTGGTAGATGTTGGTAAGGCTACCAATGCTTGGATGGCCACTTGTTCCTTCACCTTTGGTGTTTTCTCATTCTCTTTAGGCTTCCCCTGGTCTATCACTATGACTTGGCTAGCACCTTATTTTTGTGTTGTAGGTACAGATGAATCTATCTGTCTTGTTTTGTGATGTTGACCTATAGTAGTGTCTTCCTCTTCTGTCTTCTTCTCAATTGTATCAATTTTAACCTCGTATCAACCTTGGTGGATGTGACTGCTATTGTTTGAATTAAGGTTTTACATTGGTAACTAAAGGGATGATTGAAGGTGGTTCTTTTGGATTCACCTTTTCCCTTGTGACTTCAGTCACTGCCTTTTGTAATTCTTCTACACTAACCAAAACTGGATTGCCACATAATTTGGCTTGAAGTGTGGACTGATCTAATATTTTCTTTAGATCTTCTCCAATAAGTGGATTGATATTCTAAGATGATGCATCAGAAACATCCTTAACAATTATGGTTTCAGCAGTCTTGGTTGTGTCATGGGGAGGACTGACACTCAACACTTGTGTGTCCTGCACACTATGTGCATCTTGTTGCTACTCAGTTGTTGCCTTGTCATCATCTTTCTTTTCTGTCTCTTTCCCAACTATATTATCTTTTTTATCATCTTCCTTATCATCATTTTCCTTTTCATCATCATTATCATCATCCTTATCATCATGTTTACCCTCTGAAGGGTCAACTTCTTCTTGCTTGACAGTGGTCAACCCATAGATAAGTTTCCATATTTGAGTTGATTTCTTGACCACATCTTCAATGTTATTTTGAAAAATGTTGAAGGCTCTAAATTTAGGTATGAACCTAATTGCATATTTCTTAACTGCCTTACCAATTTGTCCCTTTATCAACTTTGGCACTACTTGGGCTAATGTTGTCTCCCTAATTTGTCTTTCCACATTCAAACAATGATATTATTTTTGTATAGGCTTTTTGGTATAGAGTTGGCAAATTCTAGTGGAGTGTTTTTAAATTTTGACATCATGGCATGCAATGCCTCTTCCACTTGGTTTTTCTCTTCTTTTCCCAATTTATCAAATTCAATATGTCTACCAAATAAATTAGCATTGCTCTTGAAATTTTCACATAAGTTCTCAAGATCAGATAGAGGATTGTGACTTACCACCTTGAATTGACTGTCATCATCTGATTTAGTCTTCTCTAAATTAGAATTTGGTTGTGCCACATACTTCCTTCTCTATCTTTTCTCCTGATGGCCTCCTTTCTCAGTTTGTTTAATCTTTTTTTTTGGCCTTTACATGTGTGCTAGCTCTGGTGATTAGTGCAGTAGGCTTGGCTTGGCTAGGTTTTACAACTTTCTTTGCCTTTGCCACTGGCTATGCCTTTGCCTTTCTCTTTGTTGACTCAATAGTGGTAGGTGCTTCCTTGGCTTCTTCTCCCTTAGTGCCTATAGTCTCCTCTTCTTCTTTATCTTCTCTCATGCCTTAAGTAAGAGTTAGAGGTTTTTTTTCTTGTGCTTGTGCTTGTTCTTCCTCTTCATTCTCCTCTTCTTCTTCCTCTTCTTTTTCTGCACCTTCTCCAATCTTTTCTTTTAGCTTCTTAACCATCTTATCCTTCTTTTTGCGTGTGGAGGTAGTCTTTATTTCCATGGAAATCTTTGATTTCACCACCTCATAGTTTCTAAAGACTTTAGCAGTCTTATCTACTTCCTCTACAAGTAGGACTATTATGGCTATTGAGGCTTCATCTACATTTACCTAATAACCTAAGGGTCTCAACCATCTTACCCCTAGTATGGCAGCTTGCACAAATGTGTAGTCAACATCAACAAGAAAAAAAACATCATTATAATGTTTCTTCACTAAGGAAATTGGAATCCTGAGTCTCTGCTTCATTGACTTCTTAAAATCTTCAAAGTAACTAGTCATTATAGTTTCAAAGTTTTCTCCTAATTGCTCAATGTACTCATTAATTTGTACTACAATTGATCTATTTTTCTTCCATCCTAAAATAATAAATGAGGGGAATGTATTATGTACATAAAAGAATATACAAACTAGAATAGTACCAAACTTGTACTGTGCACTCTTGGTTTTCCTTATAGCTCCAAGGTTTTCCATCAATTGTTGTACCTAAAGTTCTACTAGATCATATGTATGATCTTTCTTTACAATTCTACAACCAACATCTATAGCTATGCAGGGTACACTATTCAATCTACTAGATTGATAGAATTTATGTGAGATTACCCTCATAGCAAAGTTTAGCAATGGATCAATGATGGTATCTATAGTCATACCTCTCTTATTTTAGACTGCTCCAGTATTCTTCTCAATGACTTCCTTAGAATCACTCCTGAGTGTCTTTGGCCAATCTAGGGTTGGGTAGCCAATAACCCTATGAATTATTCTTTTGTTTATTTTGATTGGTCCTACTTCCAACCACAAGGAACCATCATGAATTTGGCTTAGCACAATTCTTATCCACTCAGTCTTAAATACATTCAAAAATTCTAGGGCTCATGTCAAACCCTTTTTCTCAACAATTTTGTATTCCTCTTTCAAAACATCATTTTCACACAATATGTTATACACACCTCTTATCTCCATGTCACCAATGCTTCCTATCTTGCAATTGTAGCATTTCCTCACATCTTGCACCATTATTAGATTTGGTAGGATCATTGGCAATGTGCCAGAAGGGTCTTGTTTATAGGCTATGTTAGGAATGGCTTTAAATATAGGTTGTTTAACTTTATTAATAACTAGCTAAACATTTAAAACTCCTTTCCCTTCAACATTTTTTGAACTAGATTCCATCTTGTCAAACTAGGGTTTATGAAAATTGAAACTGTGTAGCTTGGCTTCTTATAAATACCTTGAAAAACTGTCGAACTGGAGTGAAATCACTACTAGAATCTCTGCAAGTTCTTTGAATGGATTTTTGAATCGCCTTCTACTTTGCTCGCTCTTTCTCAAATTTGAAATGATGAAGAGATGAGCTCAAATTGATCATATATCCTTTGAAAACCTTGCATTTAATGCTAAGTGCTTACACAGTTGTAAGCTCAACAATAACCATTTTTGGGTTCATTCAGCATCCATTGATGTTTCCACCACTTGGTAGCTACTAGAAGTTCATCATCCACTAGATAATCTAGTAGCTTGGCATCAACTAACATTCCACTTGGCATATATAGGACATGTTTCATACTCAGCAATAACATGAAAATTTTGAAGATTTATCTTGAATTTACAATAATCTTTGTCAATAACATCCGCCGTCTTCAATCTAAGACACCGATAGAGCTCTGGATGTAAGCCCATAAATGTAGCCCAGTGGTACTAAATAGAAAAAGAGAAGCCACAAAGAAGACATACAGGCTCAGAATCAAGGTCATAGTCAAATCAATATAGATTTGATTGCATTTACCAGACTACATTTTAACCTTTAAGAGAACATGTTTGTCATTTAGTCAATCACCCTTTAGGGGACTTACTAAGTCTTCTTGATTGAAATCAAAGGTTTCATATCTAGAGACTTATGTCTTCGTCCTTTGAAATCAAAGTGAGCTCTGCAGGGTTCTGTGGTTCAAATGGGTGTTGTTGAAGACCCCTCTAGTTCCTTTGGTGCTAAGGGTTGTGTATGGAAATAGTGCTAGTCATCTTAATATATATCTTTTCTAAATATTAATATTATCTTTAGTTGATTTCTACTGTGAGCTGTGTGCAGGTCGAGCAATTTCTATCGTGGGCTATGAGTAGGTTGTGAACCATGGGTTGTGAGCAAAAGGAAAGAGCCTACATAAAACAAAAAGGAAATACTATATTATAAAGAGAATGACTAAAAAGAGATTTAATATAAACATGGCCATTGGCATCACCAAGCACTTGATATAAAACATACACTTCCACATGCACTGCATTCATATTGGAAGTGACATCTACTTCACCATAGATCCACGAAATGGACACAAAAATAATAAGGTTGGGCCATATTGAAAGCACGCTATCCCTGACATAGGAACACTGGGAGAGATTGGAAAATAAATTAGAATTCATTCCACCAATATGAAACCTAATTATCACTCAATGATCAAAGTCAAATTATAATCCAATCAATAAACAGGCAGATAGAAGGGAAAAATAACATGGGCTAGTCTAAATGAATAATAGAAAGCACTACCAGCAAATCAAGGGTATCTTATATCTTGCTGAAGACACTGTTATATTAGCACAACTATGGATACTGGCGGTTAGAAAAATTTAGAAATAATCTTGTTGACAAATTGGCAAATGATAAACATTGAAACATGTAGATTTGAGAATTAGTAAGGATATAAACAAATATTAGCATGGAGAATCTTGAAATCTGGGCAAACTTTTATCCAATTGAAATCCTGAACATCAATGTGATCACACCTTGCGCAACCATAATACATATACTATAATTTTTATTTCTACTCAAATAAATGTTTATCATTTTGAAAGGGTGATGCTTTATTGGCTAGACCCATGAGTTCATTTGATGAAAGGTGAAGAGAAATGTGGTACACAAACAAAGTAGGGTACTGATATGTCTAGAATAGTACTGAAACCTTTCACATTTAAATAGCATATTGGAGTAGTCAACCATTGGGGAGATAAAACCTTGAATACCCGTTGAACTTAGAGAACATGGACTAATCCATTCAATGTGCTGATATAGAATATATCATTGGATAAGAGTCTTAATGTGGAATAGAAGAGTTATATTATTATGAAATTCAACATCATCACCCTATCACACGAGGTATGAGGTAAGTATATTATCCATTATAATGACTCAAATAAATTCATATTCATGCTCAATCTCCTTGTATAGAAGAAAAGAATAGGGATGCAATATGGGAAAGGCTTTTATAAGCTCTGACATTACAAAAGAGTAGATACATGTCCATAGAGTAGTGTATACTCCAAAATAGGAATAATTTAACCAATTATGATAGAAGGGAAAGCCATGTGATTATTCTATTTCTCATCCACATTATGATCTCTTAAGATAGGGAGTTGGTGGAGGGAGAGGCAGAGTAAATTTGAGCACCTGACAGATATCCTCCAGGGAACCGCTTGTAGCTTGTTTCATGCACCCTTTGCACTGTCAATCTACCATCTCAAGATGATCGTAATAAGGAGAGAGGAAGATTCCAATTCATTAGATTAACACTCATTTTCTCAACCACATTATGATCTCTTGAGATAGGGAGTTGGTGGAGGGAGAGGCGGAGTAAATTCGAGCACCTGACAAATATCTTCCAGGGAATCACTTGTAGCTTGTTTCATGCACCCTCTGCACCATCAATCTACCATCTTAAGATGATCATAGTAAGGAGAGAGAAAGTTTTTTTTGTACTATAAGAAGAAATCTTTCAAATGAACTAAGTAAATTAAATTTAACACTCATCTTCTCGCCCACTTTATGATATCCTAAGGTAGGGAGTTGGTGGAGGGAGAGGCAGAGTAATTTTAGGCACATGACAGATATCCTCTAGGGAATCGCTTGTAGCCTATTTCACGTGTCCTCTGCACTGTAAATCTACCATCTTATGATGATCATGATAAGGAGAGAGAAAGATTCCTTACAAAGGATTATGTAAATGAGAAAAGGGATCACCACAAGACTCATCTTTCTTTAGAACTATTATATGCTAATAATTATTTGTGTTGCAGGTCCATGATCAAAAGGCGTATTAGGGAAGTATATTTTTCATTCCTTTTACTCTACTTCATTGTGAAAATCAACAAGGAGTGTATGAGGTGTCTACATCATGTATGCTTTGTGCCTTCATGCATCATGTGTTTGTGTCGTGTATACTTCGTGTCTTCATGCATTAAGGTGTCTTCTTCGTGTATGCTTCGTGTTTGCAAGCACTCAGATATTTACTTCATGCATTATGGCATTAACTACATCCATACCTTATGTATTCTTTCATTCTAGTGTACAACTTGTATATTGAATTCAGAATAAAGGTTTAGTGTAAACAATCATTGCTTGAGGACAAGCAATTTGAGGAAGGGCAAACTGTCATGTCCCCTAATGTGGGTAATATAAGTAAATTATTATGAATAAATAAATATATTATTTCTTAATATTATAATATATTTAAAAAAGAAATATTGATATATTATTAATGGTATAATATATTATTAAAGAATAAATAATAATATATTATTAAAGAATAAATAATAATATATTATTAATATAATAATACCATATATAATCATTAAAAATAATATATAATTAATAAAAATAATAAAATACATAATTATAATATTAATATAATTAATATTACAAGAATGATTGTAAAGGACAAGTTAAGGATTCACAATTCATTTCTAGAATTCTCACTGAGGTAATAGAATGTTGGGCAGTGTGTCATGAACCTCTAAATAAGACCCAACAACTATACCCTAGTAGGAATATGTATACCTAAACATTAAAATATAATTAAATGATATAATATGAATATATATAAGATAATAAAAATATATAATAATATCATTATCTATTAAATATAATTCTTTATGTCAACTACATGTATAAACATATTTAGGATGGCAAATTCATATTTCACTTAGATATTTTTATAAATAAATCAATTATAATCAATTAATAATCCTTATAAACTAACACTCTTATATTGATATTATTAAATCAATAACAAGTTGATACTTTAAGTTAAATAATGAAAATCATTAAACACAAATAAGAAAAATAATAAATAACATATAAATGACCAATTTAAAACTAATTATACCTAAACACCTAACCACGAAAGGACACATCCAAAGTTGAAAAGCACATATATAAGGTTGTTGAAGAGAATGGTTAAAGACATGGGAGTTGTCATTATTTTACCATAAAAAAGAAAAGAGAGAAGTTTCCAATTTGGAAGAGATAGCGACTGGACAATATAAGCATTGAGCAATCTGACAGATTACATGCCCCAGTCCACCACTTTAGATCAGGCACTTAATATTATATGACATAGAAAAATAGAAAGGATTACATACATGAAAGCAAACTGAAGATATGATTATCATCTTTTGAAGGCACAAACCTCAATGTTTATTTGAGAATGATATATAGACCATACATAAACAACATCAATATTATATGCCCAGTACTGAACAGATAGAGATCGAGTATGAGCAAGGGAATATGATAAAAAGAAAGATATCAAACTATTGTGGAAGAAATTCATTGTCCCAGTTATTACAAGTAGAAATAAAGATATAGGTGTCACGGTGGAACAGGAGATCACAATGGGCATACACAAGAAACATAAAGCAATGTTTTCAAAGAAAGACATCCTTATAAATTATTCAAATGCAATTATGAATAGATAGAAATTGTGGTCATCAAAGTTCGATGAAGGAAATATGTCCAAAGATAAACATTTGATAATATGTATCGAAGCCCCGAAGAAGCAAGTTGGAATCAATGAGACTGTATCTAATAGACCAGTATGTTGACAAAGTAATAAACAACGATGATATATAGGCAACAACATTATTGAAAAAGCTACGAAAGGCAAGAAACAAAGAATGCTATGTCAATTGACTTCATGAAGGCAGAGTATTAGAATGGTCAAATTTATAATTAGGAGCCAAGCCCCAACGAAGTCGACCATTATAGATGGGTAAAACATTGAAATTCATGTCAGGAATCCATGTCATCTTATTAAGAAAGCATAAGACATATTTATCATAAATTTACAGCAATCATAAAATATTAAAATAAAAAGGATTCGTGCACCACGACAAGAACATAAGGAGAAAAGCATAGATGAAGTGCCAACGGATAGTAACATTTAAGCTAGAGGATACAAAATAAAGAAAAAGTCAAACTGAACAAATGACCCCCAAAAAGGGTCATTAAAATCTTGCATCTTTATTCATGCTAATTTAGTCTTTTCAATACTGTATCCTTTTGGAACTGATGCATGATATAATCTTTAAATGTCAATCCCACATACCTCTTGTTTACCTACTTTGATGAGGTATGATCACCTAACCCACTAGGTGAAGTGATCTTTTCTCCATTTGATGTGCTGCAAGCATCTTTCTTCTTCTATGTCTTGTTCATCTCATCTTTGATGTGTTCAAAATATACCTTGCCTTTACCTTTATCAAATTCACAACTTGGTTCCTTTGACCTAGTTGGACAATATTTACTAATGTGACCAGTCTTCAAATAGCTAAAACATGTAGTTTGACTCAACCATCTTTTGTAATTGCCACTGAAGTGTGTCCTCATACAATTCTCATGAACATTTCCATATTCTTGACAATAATGACAACTATATCTTGTATTATAATCCCTATTGTAGGAATTCCCATTACTTCTTACCTTTGTTGGCTTGTTTGATCACCACATGGATTTAGATCTACATTCAAAAGCCCTATGTCCATACTTCTGACAGTTGTAGCAATAACCTTCAAATATTTGTTTATGCATGGTCCTGGTGTTGCATTCATGTGCTTAATGACCTTGCTTGTTGCACTTATGACAATGAGTCATGTTCTTAGGCTTGACATTCTGATTTATACTTTTTCTCCTGCACACATTAGTAGTATATCCTTTCTTACCACAATTGTGACAAGTAGGTTTGGAGTTCTTACCTTTGATGTTCCTTTCTTTAGCAACTTTGGATGATTTTCCTTCTTCAGTGATTGTGTAGCCCAATCCTTATGTATCATTGTTAGGTCTAGGGAATCTTAGTAATTGCTCAAAGTATTTGATGGTTAAAATTCCTTTTCTCTTTTCAAGTCACTCTGCAATTGTTCATTCTGTAACTTCAATCTAGTTATTTCAATGTTCTTGAAATTCAATTCATAGTTGGCATTCATCATTTGACTTAGAGTATCCAATTGCATGTTGAAGATCTCGGTTAGCTCTATTGACTTCTCTTCCAATTTGTTTGCCAGAATTATTTTGTCTTCTTTAATCATGGCTTTTTCTTCCATAGCCTTCTTCTTTTGTTCAGTCACTTCACATAGTAGTATATCTTGTGATTATTGCTCTAGCTTGAGATTTCTGATTTGCTCAGCTTGGATTCTATTCTTTTCCATTAGATCTACAATTGTTGCATCAAAGTCATTAGAGTCACCATCTGCAAATAGCTTGATAGTGTCTATCTCTTTGTATAGTGTGTCATTCTCCACAATAGCAATCTCTTTCCTTCTCTTCAAGGATTTATTTAGTTCCTCTCTTTCCTCATTTAGTTGATGTAGTATAAGATGTATTTCAATCTCCTAGTTTTCATTAGTCTTTCCCAACTTGTAGACTTCCATTTCAATATCTTTCCTCAAAGCTACAAAGATTCTCTTTCAAAGAACCTAGCTCTTATACCAATTGTTGGAATTACAAGGGCAAAGAGTAAATTTGAGAGGGGGCGAGGGGGGGGGAGGGGGGCATGAATCAAGAATTAAACTTGGATCCATAAAAATTTCACCATTCATTCATGACATGCATTAATATACTGAAATAACATCTAAACCATATGCATCTGAATCACATAACCATGTAAGCATTCACACACATATATGATTACCCAGAAACCATCCAAGTGAGAAGGTAAAATTGGGGTGGGGATGACACCCAAAAATCTTCACTACTATAGTAATAAAGTGTATCCAATGAAGGTTACAATGATTTGACCATGAAATATGATCTACCTTGGGAAAGGTATGCCCTGTTAAAGGCTTACAAAGATTTTTAGGTCTCACCTTGTTAGAGGATTTCAACACCCTATTATAAGTGTGCCTTGTTAGAGGACTTCAACTTACAACTAAGTAAGCACCATGTTAATGGATTTCATATAGCCTACTAGGACTAATTTGTTAAGAGATTTAACTAAAATCACCTGTTAAAATGTCTCAGCATAGATCCTACAATTGGCACTTGCTTTCCTAATAATAGATCACCTCTACACAATGCCTAATTGATCCTTCATGATCAGATGTCTCAATGTTGTATCCTTTGCTCTATCCTTTGTTCTTCTCTAACTGATTATGCAATTCACTCTTACTTCTAAGTCACCTTGAATGCTTTTGCAAACTATCTTGTACACTCCTTCAACTCTCCATACCATTCACTCCTTTATTCATTCTTCTTTTGAGTTTAGGGCTTTGTCCTCCTTAAGAAGACTTTGGTGGCTTAGGGTTAGGTATGAATCTATGGCTGAGATTCCTCCACTTTATCACTTAAACCTTCCCTTTTTCTGATTGGTTGCATGTAATTATATAGGGAATCCAAATGTAGATTCGTCCTTATCTCCATAGTATCAAAATATAATATTAAGTCAACTCAAAAGTAGTTTACATAGTTTTTTGTGCCATTACAAACAATAATGTCAAACCTATGTCACTCAACATATGAAGTTTCTAATGCTTAGCATGCACTGTTCTATATATTGTGACTTGGCATCTGCATTACTCGGCATCCATTGTTTACTCAGCTCCTGAATCACTTGGCATGGTCCAGTTGTTCAGCACTTGAATTACTTGGCACATGAGTGATTCAACACTCATTGTAACTCAATATTCATTATAAGTCAGCATGGTCTAATATTTACATGTTGTGCTCAGCATGTATTGCTAGTTCGACATGAACTAAGTAAATGACTTGAGTGTGTTGACACTCACTTGTCAAAACCATTCTAAGATCAACAAGTTGCATGTAATGAACATGGCTCAAAATGAGTCTGATCCATTTTAGTTGAAATTCCCTTGGCATATGTAGTATATATGTCAAACCCTTTGTCTCCAAATGTTTGTGCTCAAGTTTCAGAATGCCATCTACACAAGTTTGTTGAATGCCTCATTCATTTCTAGGATTCCAAGCTCTTGAATAAAATAATGATAAAATAAATGAATAATGTAAACAAAAACTACCTTAGGTGGAATTTTGAGATTGTACTCTAGTAGGGTCAAGTGCCTCTACAATTGTCGGACTCAATTTGACTGTGGAAGCCTTGCAATCAACTCCACAAACAAACATTTCAAAACCTTTCTTACCCTTGCTACTAGAAGATACCATCACTCAATAGGGTTTGAAAATGAGAGTATTCTTCAACAACAACTACTTAAATTTATCAGAGGATCTGTATTCATTCTTCACTCTATAATCTAAAAATTCATAGCGAAATAATGCATTTAGTTTTCTCCTTTTAATGAATTTCAGTCTTTATGGTCACCATTAATGCTTCATACACATATCCTCTCGGTGACAACTTTTCCTCCACTTGGTTTGGTCTTTAATGCTCGAAAGAAACCTTCAAATCGGTAAGGTCTCCTAACTTGGTAGGAAATACCATCTCAATATCTACATCTTGAAAAAGAAATGCAACCTGACCTTGCTCGGTAAGGTCTTGAACTTTCATCATCACTCGATGATCCCAATGTATCTTAGATGATTCTACTTGCTAGCTGGAACTAATGTTAGATGATTTCTTTTGAATCATAGTTTTAGTGATCTCCATGGGGAACTAAGTTGAAATGGTTGGGCCACCCAACTCATTGTCTTAGGTGTCAACAACTTCAAGACTTTTGCTTGCATTCTCTAGAGATTTTTGCACTCATTGCTACGTCTTTTTTTTTAAAATTGTCAACTTTGGCTTTCTTTTCATCTTCTATTCTACCTATGTTCATATAGTTCTTGGCAAGGTGTCCAAGTTCAATACAAACAAAACATCTCTTTGTAGTGTCTATTTTCCTCATGTGATGTTTCACACAGTTTTCTCCAATGTGTCCAAACTCACCACAGTAGTGACATCTACACCATGTATTGTAATCCCATCCAAAGATTGCTTTCACAATTCACTCTATTGGGTTCCACTTCTTGGTCTTGCACTTTGAAGATTTGTGTCCTTGTTTGTTGTAGTTGTGACACTTTCCTTCAAACTTAGGGCATGTTTGGTTGCTGGAATATGATTCAAGAATTGGCATTCAAAAACCTTGATTTGGGATTCTAGAACTTGAAATCTAGATTATTGTTTTAAGGATTTAATTTGGGACCATTTGGTTCTCCAAGATTTCATTATGACAATACACATGTCCATTGTTTGGTTGCACATTTCTAGGAATGGAATATCGATTAGAATAAGCAAGCTAGGGTAGGTCTGACTGGCATGACTCAAAGATGGGTTCTTAGACACTATGTTATTGTTTTAGACAACCATAAAAATCCCCAAAATCAAGACACTCATGTGATATGTTGTCTGCATTGTTCGGTTTCAAAGACAAACAAGGGAATCCGCTCACTAATCGGGAGATCATCGACAATAAAGAAAATCAAAACAAAGAAATATTTCACCCCTACCTAACTTGTTTTGGCAGAGATGTTTCAAATAAAATGTTTCTTGTTCTAAAGGATGAAAACATGAATTTCAATCATTTATAGATTGCTTGCTTTGTGAATGTAAGAACTCCGAAAATGATACAATGTCGCAGGCCAACAATTTTTTGTTATGGCTTCTCTGCTATTTCAACCATGACATTGATTTCATCCTTATCATCACCCTTATGCATTCTAACAATGCATTTTACTTCCCTAAAATTCTTCAGCAACACCATAAGAAAATCAGTAGTTAAATAACTAAGCACAATGAATACAACTGCCAAAATGTCTAGCAACAATATTCAAACACTTTGCAGAGAGAACCAACTAGAAGAGGCCATGTCCATCTTGTGGGATTTGGATAAGTGCGGCAGTCCAATGGACTCCAACATTTATTCATGTCTATTGCAAGCATCTACAAAAGTCAATGGTTTGTTACATGCCTCCTATAAGAGCAAAAACGTCAACGACGGACATGAAATTTTTTTTCCTTTCATTGATTTGGAATGGTTATTTTTCAAAAATTGGAATTACAATAGGTATTTGAGTAATACCAACTATTTGGAAGGAAGACCAAATCCTCGAATTGAGGGATAAATGAGGACACAAAATTCATTTTTTTTTGAATTCCAATTCTCATTTCGTCAACCCAAACAGTGGATTACAATTTTATTAGAATTGTGAATTCTAATTCCTATTGATATCCACGAACCAAATGGACCCTTAGGTTTATCTATGTAGTCACTTTCTTTATGACCATGCTTATTGTAGTTGTAACATTTTCCATTGAATTTTGCTTTACCTATCCTCTAATATATTTTGATGTATGACCTATCTTACCAAAATGATTGCAAGTAGGTCTTTTTTTCTTTTGAGCTCCTTGCTAAGATGATTCACCTTCTTTTGTATATCCTAATCTATATTTTCTTTTGTGTCTATATTGAGTTTTCTCATTTAATGGATTCATTCTTTCTTGAGATTTCATCATTCTCTCATTAGTTTGCCTTTCAATGCTGAGATCATTCTGCAGTCTTCCATTCTCTTTCCTTAGATTAATAAGCTCTTGATTTATATCATTGAGTTGATCAATAAAATATGCTTATTGAAGGGATAATTGTTAATTTTCATTGTCCTTTGCTTCTATCTCTTCTTTGGCTTTGTCTTTTTCTTCTATAACTTCACATAATCTAACTGATTGGATTTCTTGCTCTCTTTTTAGCACTCTTTTGCTTATACTTCTTCACATACTCAATGAATTATCACATTTGGATATGATACAATACACTACATATATATCAATCCAATTAACTTCTTACTAGAGTCGACTACAATATCAAATTCATCATAATTCACAAAGTCATCCCAACTATTGTAACTCAGGTTTAGAAGACAAACTTGGTCATGTTCTGACACTCGACAAATACTGTCAATGCTTGGCAAACTTTGGTACTTGATTGAAGTTGAAGCTCGGTCCATAGTGATCACTTTGAGTAGCTCAAACTCAGTTAGCACTATATGATTCGATGAACACAGAAACTTGGTAGATACAAAATCACTCGGTTGACACTATATGACTCAGTCAACACTAGATTCTCTTTGTTAACACCATGATCTTGGTAAACACTATAGAGCTTGGTTAACACTACAGAGCTTATTTAACACTAAGAACTTCATCACTTCTATTGGATAGCTTGGTAGACACTGCTATGCTTGGGCTATACTATAAACTATCTCAACTGCTCAGTAAACACTATGTAGCTCAACATGAACTATAATTTGACTGTTTAGCTCGGTAGGAACTGAAATGCTTGCTTAACATTGCTAGATGAATGATAAGCTTGGTATTAACTATAACCAACAGACTAAGTGTTAAGTCACTAATAGACAAATTTATCTTAATGTCAACAAAAAACAAGTGGATCTTCCAATCATTCAATAAAACTAATTATTTTTTACATGGTATTTTATTATCCAATTGTGTAACCTTTTCTCGTGTCACTTTATTGTTCTCATGCAAAAAAATAAATATTGTTGTGACTTAATTTCACCCATTATTTTTCTCTAAACTAATGTATCATATTTTTATATTGTAATCTAGAGGGTGCAACAAGATTATTGTGAAAAATAGATAAGAATTGTGTGTGATAAAATAGAGAACAAACAAAAAAATTGACATAGAAAAGAAGAGATGAATAAGAAGAAAGAAAAAGAAGGAAAAATAAATCTTGATCATCTAGTACTTCGTATTATTGTGATATTGCTATCAAGATTTAATTGTGTAGTTTTTGAGTCAAACTCATTGAACCATTTATCATGAGTAGTGTACACACATGAATCCATCTCCTAGGAGAATAAATGGAACACTTGGCACTCATTCTAGATCTAGGTGATCCTCATACAGGTGAAGCACCAAGAGTTCTTGAGAGGTCACCCATCCTAGTACTACTCCATCTCGAGCACACATAATGGAGTAGTACTGGGATGAGTGATCTCTCAAGAAGTCTCAGTGCTTCACCTTTGTGAGCATCAACTATATCCAATGAGTGCTAAGTGTTCTATTTATTCTCATGAGCGATGGAATGATGTGTGAATCACTACTCATATGGGTCAATGAGTTTGACTCAAAAATTACACAACTAAATCCTGATAACAATATCACAATTTGACTTGTTGTGGAAAATATCTCCTACTTATCAATTCATATTGTTAGTAAACAGTTTTGTCCTTCGAATAGAGATGCAAACAATGACTCAATATGTTTCAAAAGAAGAATAAAATGCACTAATGATTGGATAGATTATCATTTTATTGATAATCTTCCTCTGAATTGAGAGGTACAGCTCCCCCATAAAAGATCTTCAATGAACATGATATCTGGCTATGTCTTTAACCTGAAGACATGAAGGGTTTTTCAAACATTCATCCATCAATATGGAATAAATGCAATTAATAGATTGCTAAACTAGAAATGAATGAAAAACTAGTAAACAACCATAAGACTATCTACCACGTTTCCATATTACAGAGAAAAATGAGAGAGAGAAAGCTGCAAATATGTTTATGCAAAAGCGTGAATACATAACCTCAAGACTACATATATCACAATCAACATAGTTATAAAGGACTGCATCTAAAATAGAAATAAAAGGATTCAGAATCCTTTTAGATCAGAAATACAAATGTATGTGAATGCAAAATCAAACATACTTATATCCCTCTTTATTTCGGAAACATGATAAAACAATAGTAGTATTTTCTAATCCCCTTATCACAGTCAATCTGCATACAATAAAATTGCTTCCCCTGTTACCTGTTAGAATCTGAAAAGATTAATAACCCAGAAAACTAGTGCAAAGAGTAAATATCTAAACTATGAATGCAAATGATAAAAAATCAAAATAGCATCATAGAGTTAGTCTCCAAGAGAGTAATGCAAATACTGCAAGCAAAATAGCATTAAGAGGATGCAAAAACAAGAGATGCAAATAAAAGCCAGGTAGCATGCTTATATAGGCTAGGAAGATGGAGGAGGTGGCAACACCAACCAATGAGGAGCAACCATCTATCGGACTAAAGATAGCAAATTATCTTCCCAAGATAGCTAATGGATGCTCACATGTAGGAAGGTGACACCTCACAACCATTCACCTAATAAGACATGCTTTATTAACCTAAGCGAGATTATTAAAAAGTGTAGGAAAAACCTAGCAAAATAGGAAAAATAAAAAACTACACTAACACCCCCCCATAAGTGAAGCTTAGGTGGATCTAGAAATGGGTCTTGGCAAGTCAAGCCTGATGAGGTACCCATGTACATAAGATTTCCCAAAAGAGAGAGAAAAGAGACCCCCACACACAAAAAAAGTTAGGACTCCGAATGAGAGGAAGAGGCCCCCCCAAAAGATGAAGCATCTCGCACCCCTAGCAAAGCTCGCAAATGAAGGAACTTGCTCTCAATGAAGGGTTTGGTGAAGATATCAGCAACTTGCTCGGAAGTCAAACAATAGTGAAGATCAATGACATGACCATGGATGAGCTCCCAGATGTAGTGAATGTGGACGTCTATGTGTTTGGTCTGCTGATGATGAACTGGATTCCGTGAGATCTGAATGGCACTCTGGTTGTCACAAAATATGACTAATGGCCGTCTGATCTGGATACCACACTTAGTGAGAAGATGTTGAATCCAAATGGCCTTAGTGGTGGCATTTACAGCCCCTCGATACTCAGCCTCAGTAGAAGATAGAGCAATAGTAGACTGCTTTTTGCTCGACCAACAAACAGGACCTGACCCAAGTGAGAAGCTATACCCTGAAGTAGACTTGCGATCCTCAAAATCACCTGCCCAATTTGAATCTGTGTAGCCCACCAAATCAAGCTCAATACCTGCTATGTAGTGAATCCCACAACTATGAGAACCCTGAATGTAGTGAAGGATCCGCTTGGCTGCTTTCCAGTGTAACTCATGGGGCACCTGCATGAATCGAGAGACCATGCCTACAACATAGGAGATGTTAGGTCTCGTATGAGTCAGATAAATGAGACTCCCAACAAGTTGGCAGTACAAAGTGCCATCAACAAGTGGAGAAGAACATTGAGCCTCAAGTTTGACTCCAGAAAGGAAGGGAGTCAGAGCAGGCTTACAGTTAGCCATATGAAACCTCGAGAGTAAATCTAGAGCATACTTGGATTGTGTGATGGTTATCCCAGAAGGATACTGAAGGATCTCAATCCCGAGAAAGTAATGCAACAAGCCCAAGTCAGTCATCAAAAAACTATCCTAAAGGGCCACTTTGACAGCCTTAATAGTGGGTGAAGAACTTCCTGTGATCAGCAAGTCATCAACATACAAAACCAAAAATAGAAGTGAATCACCCTATTGTAAAATGTAGAAATTAGGATTAGAATGGCATCAAGTGAACCCAACTAATAAAAGGAAGGAGTCCATCTTGGCATACCAAGCCCGAGGAGCCTGTTTGAGGCCATAGAGAGACTTTCGAAGACGACACACAAGTGAAGAATCCTGAAGGAAGCCCTGTGGCTACTCCATGTAGATCTCCTCATGAAGGTCACCATGAAGAAAAGCACTCTTCACATCCATCTGATGTACTTTCCAATGATTAGCTGGAGCAATGGCAAGAACAATTCGAATGGAATTCATTTGGGCAACTGGCGCAAAAGTCTCAGAGTAGTCAATCCCAAGAACCTGGGAGAATCCTTTGGCAACCAAGCGAGCCTTGTGTTTGTCAACTGATCCATCTGCTGCAAATTTTGTCAAATAGATCCACTTACATCAAACAAGTTTTCTTCCTTTAGGAAGAGGGACAAGATCCCAAGTGTGGTTCCTCATCAATGAATTATATTCTTCTTGCATAGCTGTATCCGACCAAGAAATACCAGAAGCCTCATGAAAGGACTGTGGATCTGAGGTAGTAGCAATGAAGACATGTGGAGCATCCTGAAATTGTGAACGAGTTCGCCTGGTCTCTGATGGATCCCCAACCCAATCACCTGCAGACTGCAAGGTCTGTCTAGCCCAAAGTGGGCAAGAAGATGGAGAATCTGGAGGGGAATCATTAACCTCTGAATGATGACTAGGAGAGGAAGGAGGTGAGTTCTCTAAATCACTTTCTGCATCAGAAGTATAGGTAGAAGACTGTTCAGGTGAATCTGACTCATCAGAAGATCTGTCATGTATTCCAAGTGACTCTAATGTCAAGGTAGAAGGAGTTGGAGAAGTGATAGAAAGTGAGCTTGAAGATCCCTCCTCAAACTGAACACTCCTCTCAATGAATAACTCATGTGTAGTAGGGTGGAGCAACCGATAACCCTTCACACCATCAAGATAACCTACAAATATGCAAGGTCTACTTTGCGGATCCAAGGCCTTATGTTTCTCTGTAGGAATGTGGGCCCATGCAGGGGAGCCAAAAACTCAAAAGTGCTTAACTGATGGTTTTCGACCGCTCCAAGATTCAAAAGGAGTAACTCCCTTAAGGGCTCGGTGAGGAACACGGTTCTGGATATAACAAGCACAGTTAATGGCTTCTGCCCAATACTGTGGTGCAAGAGATCTAGAGTGAATCATACAATTTGCCATTCCTTCAAGGATCTATTCTTCCATTCTACAACACCATTTTGTTGAGGATTGTATGGAACTGAATGCTATAAATCAATCCCCTCTGAAGTGCAAAATCTTTCAAACCGATGGTTGACATACTCACCACCATTGTTTGTGTGCAAAACCTTGATGGCTTTCCCAGATTGCTTTTCTACAAAAATTTTGAAGTCTTGAAAATGATCAAATACTTCTGACTTCTGTTTGAGAAAGTACACCCATGTATGTCGAGAAAGGTCATCAATGAATGTGAGGACATATCGGGCCGTGCTGAAAGAAGGATGTTGAAATGGACCAGCCAAATCACTGTGAACTAACTCTAGTATCTGTGAAGCTCTCCATGCCTTACTTTTGTCAAACTTTTCCTTAGGATGCTTACCAAGAATGCAACCTTGGCAAACACCTCCTGAGAATTGAATCGAAGGCAACCCTGTGACCATGCTCTGTTGGTTGAGCTGATGCAAATAGCGAAAGTTAAGATGGCCAAACCGCTCATGCCATAATTTACTCACATCATTAGAGTGAGTGAGCAAAACAGATGAAGGAGGATCAGGAATAAAGTGAGAAAACAGATAGAGCCGTGACTGATGATCTACTCTCCCAATTGCAACTACAGAATCACTATGCAACTCATGTATCTCCACTGAATCAGGAGTGAAGTCAACCCGCTTGCCTAAACCTGTGTGAGTGATTTGGTATATTGATAGGAGATTAGTTGAAAATGAGGGTACACAAAGAACATCATGGAATGTGCCATCCCCCACATCAACAGACCCTCTCCCACACACCTCAATAGGAGTTTCATCACCCATCAAAATAGAAGGCATAGTACATGGCTCCAAGGATGCAAGTTCTTCCTTAGATGAAGCCATGTGCTGCGAAGCACCCGAATCAAGAACCCAAGTGAATGGTGAGGAAGCAATTGCAACAAGAGCTTTTCCCTTTCCTTTCCCCTTGTTGTTTTCTTTTGCCTTGTTAGACTCTTCATTAGAACTTTGTTTGATAGACTCAGGAACACTAATATTATTCTTCTCAAGAATGTATATCAAGTGATCAATTTGTTTCTTCAAACATTTATGTTCATCATGATCGGGTCTTTTACAATAGACACATTTAACCTTTTCTTTCTTAGGCTTATTGCCCTTAGAGGATGAGGTATCAATAGTTGCTTTTGAAGCAATTGGTATCCGATCCTTCTTTTCCTCACTATTATTTTGTTTCTCATCCTTACTATTGTTGTTACTACTTTGTCCTTTTTGTTCTTTTGTGCCTTGGTTGGTTGCTAAGGCATGCGACTTAGAGGACTTAAGAGTGCCCATATGGATTAGCTTGTCCTATTCTCGAGTGAGATTGACAGCAAAATCATCTAGAGATGGCATGGTGAATTGAGTACCAAGTGCACCCTTAGTAGCATAGAAGGTAGAGACAAACACAAAATATTCTAAACTTAGCTTAGAGAGAATACTGAGAATCAATTGTTCATCTTTCTTTTCAATTCCACATTGTTTTAACTGCAACCTTAGTGATTTCAATTTGGTGAAGAAATCTTGGATTGTGTTGAAATTGCCTAGACTCAAACTAATTAATTCATTTTCCAACATATGACCCCTCATTGAATCTTGTGTGCCAAATAATGTTTCTAGCTTTGTCCATACTTCATTTGGTGTATCCAAAGACTCAATGTGAAATAGAAAGTCAGGAGAAATAGACAAACACAATGTTCCATATGCTTCATCACATTTGTTAAACCACTTAGGCTTGTCTTCATCTTTAGCAGGTTCAATTTCAAGTCCCATAGTTATCCTATTTAATCCAGCTTTCCTTAAGTGAATTATCATGCGTGATTTCCACTCAAAGTAATTGTATGGAGTTAGGATGGGCATATTTGTTTGATCCATGATGAAGAAATGCAAAGAAATGCTAAAAAGAAGAGAACCCAGCCACGACAATGCCCGCCTCCTTTTTACTCAATCAAAGAACCGCCCCCCCCCCCCCCCCCCCCCCAAAGAAATATGATTTGGCACTTTATTTTAGTGCGTTTACAACTACCACTAGAAAGAAATACTTAGTGGTCTTGAATTCAATGCATTACAAACCCTCATGAAGAGCATATGCTAAAAGTGAAACTTGGGCACAATAATCAAGGAAACGAATAACACCACTGCGATCTACTCAAAAAATCATGTACTTTCAAAAAAAGAATTGCCTCGATACGAGGTCGTATGAGAAAGTTATTATCCTCCTAAGTTTCCAAAATGAGAACTGTGCACAGTCACGGCTCAGAATCTGTAATTTTTGAAGAATTCATGCATGAAAATCAAAAAAATAACTCCAGTAGTGGATAGAGCACAAAAAAATAGCCAAGTTCATAACAAGAATCATCAAAATTGGAGTCCGTATGAGCAAGAACGAGAAGACATTTGAAAATTGCATTCAAATTTGCGACTGCCAACGGAGAGAGGTATGGCTGTAGCCTTTCATGCTCGATTTTGCAAAATATACAGCTTTCATGCAAAATCTAAAAGATACCCAGATGGTTTTTCGAGGCTGCGAACAAAACCTAGAAAGCATTTTTTTTGTTGATGTACAAAAGATGTTGTAGTGTAAATCAGACGCCTTTAACAATAAAAAATGGCTCCAAAAATCAAAAAATGACCCCAACAACCAGAATATGACATGCAAATGTTGGATCAGCTTCCTAAGTCCATCAATGGCATGCTGGAACCTACAAAACTGATTGGAAACTCCAAATATGCAAGTTGGTTGTCAGATTTGAGATTGAAACCCCAGAGAAAAACTGTTTTTGTCAAAACTTTTCTGATTCTCAGGATCATCCAAAGATGCAAGAGAAGACCATACTTCATTTTTCAAAAAACTACAATAAAGTTTATTTGCCCCCCCCCGAATCTCTCAAATAAGGAAACTAAAATCTACTCTTGCACATAGAAAAGCTCTGATACCATGTTAGAATCTGAAAAGATTAATAACCCAAAAAACTAGTGCAAAGAGTAAATATCTAAACTATGAATGCAAATGATAAAAAATCAAAATAGCATCATAGAGTTAGTCTCCAAGACAGTAATGCAAATGCTGGAAGCAAAATAGCATTAAGAGGACGCAAAAACAAGAGATGCAAATACAAGCCAGGTAGCATGCTTATATATGCTAGGAAGAGGGAGGAGGTGGCAACACCAACCAATTAGGAGCAACCATCTATCGGACTAAAGATAGCAAAGTATCTTCACAAGATAGCTAATGGATGCTCACATGTAGGAAGGTGACACCTCACAACCGTTTACCTAATAAGACATGCTTTATTAACCTAAGCGAGATTATTAACAAGTGTAGGAAAAACCTAGCAAAATAGGAAAAATAAAAAACTACACTAACATTACCAAACCAGAACTGTCTTCTTGTAATGTCCCCCACTTAGCCAGTTTGGAGGTATGTTGTCGTTAGCCCATTTTTGTATGGTCCCGAGGGCTAACCAGGACTTTTAAAGGGATCCTGAGGTTATTTGGCCTAGTCAAATTTAATTACAGCCCAAAAAGAGTTCGTTTGTTGGGTTTTCGAAAAGACTTACTATTTTTAGTAAGCCAATAAGGCGATGCAGTGCCTTCAATTTTCAGTGACAGGATGAGATGTGTTTTGTTGGGCTCTTTCTGATGAGCTATTATATGTGGGATTTCAAGTTTATTTGGTATATTATTTTCATGTTTGAAGTTACAATGATAAAGTGACTATTTAAATTAAATATTATAATGTTTCATAAAGTCACTTTATAAAAAATCAAGAGTCCCCCTTTTGAGTACATACATGACTTTGTAAAAAGAAAAAAAGAAGTAATATTAAAACTCATGTATTATCCCACATTGGCAAGACGGAAGCGTGGAGCAAGTGAGGAAGGGATTGAAAGAAAGAGGATAGCTCTCATTTAGGCATGCTTGGAAATATCAAAGAAATTGGGAAATTTGTTGGAGATTATGTCTCAATAGTTTGGAGGACGAAATCCCTTCAAGCTGGAAATCTTGACGCCATTGAAAGATATGGTCTTGAGATTCAACATAGTAGCAGTCCGAAAAAGCGGAACTGAAAAAGCGGAACTGAAAAAGCAGGCTGAAAAAAGCGGGTACGAGAAAGCTGTCCGAAAAAAGTGAAACCAAAAAAGTGGGTGCGAAAAAGCAGGCCGAAAAAGTAGTTCGAAAAAAGCGAAGTAGAAGGGGCAGCATAGGAGAAAATTATTACAGCCATCTACAACCAAGTTCTTTGTTATGTATTGTTTTTTAGGGTGTTATAAGCTTTCAGCTGTAAGTGTGCATTATACTAGCATTATCATTTTGTAATCCATGTAAATGCCAAAGTCTTGGCCATATTTCATGAGCATTGTAATTTTCATTGCAATTAAGAAGATAATAGTTGCTGGTGCCATTTAAGCAATTTAATATCATTATTTATCAGCTAGTTAGTTTGCATACCAACTGTTTGTAAAAATGCTAGTTGGCTATAGGTATTTATTTCTCATGCTTAGATCATATATATGCACTGAATATTGTCAAAATTAGTAGCACACTCATGTTAGGTCATTGTGTAGTCCATTGTAGTCTTCTAGCACAAGATTTTCATTGATGCAAATTGAAGAAAAAGTCTTTTGAAGCTAGCTGAAATACTATATCAGTCATACGTCCCTTGCATGTGAATTGTTTGATGAAATTCTTTGAGCTTTCATCAGCATTTTTTTGAGGGTAGATTAGAGGTGGGTTATTACAGTGGTATCAGAGCTATAAGTCCTACCATCCTGTGGAGGTCTTATAGGGACTTTGGAATAGCCAGATAGAGGGGAAAGTGTTTGACGAAATGTCAAAACACTAAAATCAGAGCATTTATGTTTGAGCATGGGACAGGGGCCTTATAATTTCTGCAATACCAGAGCAAGACAAAGTAGGATTTCAGACCTGCAGAGAAAACAGTCTAGTTCATCCGTGCAGGTGGACATAGAATCCAGTCATACAGACACAGAGTAGGTATTCTTTGATCAAGACGGCAATATGGGAGACAGGAATGCTCGAGATCCTGGAGAGGAAAGATTCTTACAGTTATTAGAGACCTTGGCACAGGGACAATGATTAGCAGAACAGAGGGCATAGGAACAAAATCAGAGAATGGAGCTTATGATGCAGATGATGGCTCATCAAATGGGGTTGAATGCTAACATGGGTGGAGGAAATAATCAAAATGGTAATAATCAAAATGGTAATAATCAGAATGGGAATAATCAGGATGGGACACATAATGGAGGTGAACAAGTTGGGAACAATTTCGGTCATGCTCCCCAGCAAGCTAGGACAGTGAGTTCAAGGCCCATGATTCCCACATTTCCTCCTAAAGCCCCAGAGTAGCCTGTACCAAAGCCCCATATCACTGATATACAGGACCAGTTGAGAAGAGATTGGGAAGCCAGAGGTCCAGATTTTACTACTGCAATTACCTTTAGGGAGTATATGGATGTGCGGATGAAACATATGCCATGTGGACATGATAGGAACTAGAGCTATGAGCTACGGAAGAAAGTAGGGAAACTTTAGTTACCATATTATGATGGCTCGGGGAAGTCTACAGCAAGAGCTTGGGTTCAAAAGCTTGATACATACTTTCAATTGAACCTATGCCTAAGGAAGATGCTATTAAGTATGCAGCAATTCATCTGGATGGGTTAGCACACGAGTGGTGGCATCATGGTATGGTCACTATGGGTCATGCACACATTACCTCATATGTGGAGTTTACGGAGAGACTGATTGAACATTTTGATAGGAAGGATCCAGAACTCCATTTCAAGGAGTTAGCTCAGCTTAAACAATGGGGATCATTGGAAACATACATTTCAAAATTTTAGAAACTTGCAGTGTTAGTAACAGATGTATCTGAATGGAGGATACTGGTTCTATTTATGGATGGGTTAGCTAATCCGTTGAGAGGGTGGATTAGAGCTCTCAACCCTCCCACTTTGCAAGAAGCCATTAAGAAAGCTGGTGACATGGATTCCTCTTCAGCTTCTAAAACTAAATTCCAGGCAAAGAGTTTCCCTTCGAGGAAAGATAAGGACAATAAAACTTTTCATAGAGAGGGTCAGCCACCTAAGGAGGAAAGTAAGAGGTTGAAAAATGAGACACTTAATGATCTCAGAAAGAAGAAGCTTTGTTTTCATTGTAGGGAGCCTTGGGATTTGTCACATAAGTGTCTATTGAAAGCAAAAGCTAAGCAGATGGAGTACTTTTCAGCCAAAGATTCAGTGGATGGAGATTTAGAGCAGTCATCAGAATCAGATGGAGATGATAATTCTTCACATGAGGAAGCACACAGTGATAGCACAATAGCTTAGTTGTCCAGTATACAGGAGGCCATCACTTTTAGAGTTAGGGGAACTTTGGATGGACAAAGATTTGTGGCACTCATTGATATAGGGGCAACACATAACTTCATTGATGAAATATTTGTGACACGCAGAGGGCTACATACAAAAGAGCATAGGGGATTTAAGGTGATGGTAGCCGATGGCTTCAAAATTGACTGTACCAAGAAAATCTCCAACTTGCAGCTTCGTTTGGGAGATTATGACATGGTTGGAGATTTCTTTGTTGTCAACATTGGTGATCAGGATATGGTGCTTGGGATGAATTGGATGAAATCTCTGGAAGAGTTTACATTTAACCTACAAAAAATGGAAATGAGGTTTAAGGCCAATGGTAAGAAGATAGTACTCAGAGGTTTGTTAGATGGGAGACTACGAGTGGTGTCACTCAAGCGGATGCAGAGTTTCTTCAGACACGACCAGGTGCAGTGGACAGCAGAGTTCAGAGTAATGCCTGAGGTGACAGAGCAACATAAACAGGAGTATCCACCTAATGTACAAAAAATAATAACCAAACATACTAAGGTGTTTGGTGAGATACCTCCAGGGAGACCCTCGGATAGGGAAATTGAGCATGTTATTGAGTTAGAGGAAGGGGCTAAGCTAGTCATCATCACACCCTATCGCCATCCAAAGAGATATAAAGATGAAATAGAAAAGGCAATCAAGGAGTTGATTGACATGGGGCACATACGACCAAGCAAGAGTCCTTTCGCTTCTTCAGTAGTATTGGTGAAGAAGAAGGATGGTACAATGAGGATGTGCATTGATTATAGGGAACTAAACAAGAAGACAATCAAGAACCGATACCCTATTCCGCTCATCGATGAGCTTATTGATGAATTGCACGGTGCTTGCTACTTCTCTAAGATTGATTTGAGATTCGGCTACCACCAAATACGGGTTAGAGAGGTGGATGTGGAGAAGACAGCTTTTAGATGCCACTATGGACATTTTGAGTTCTTAGTCATGCCCTTTGGGTTGACTAATGCCCCCACCACTTTCCAGTCCTGTATGAATAGAGTATTCAGAGATCATTTGAGGAAGTTTGTGTTGATCTTTTTTGATGATATATTGATATACAACTGTACTTGGGAGGAACATTTGAAGCATATTGATGTAGTGCTCAGCATTCTAGAGAGGGAGTCATTATATGCCAAGATGAGTAAATGCGAGTTTGAGTTGCTCTATCTAGGGCATATTATTAGTACAAGAAGTGTTCGGGTTGACCCAAACAAGATCAGGGTCATTCTAGATTGGCCACCACCGAGGAACATTTCACAACTCAAGGGATTTCTTGGGCTTTGCAGGTTCTACTGCAGATTTATGAAGGGATTTTCACAAATAGCAGCACCACTTACAGATTTGACACAAAGAGATAGTTTCAAGTGGTCAGAGAAGGCTCAGGATTGTTTTGACAGTTTCAAGGAGCTGATGAGTACACGCCCTATTTTAGCCATTCCAGATTTCACCAGGCCTTTTGAGCTGCAGTGTGATGCCTCAAGAGAGGGCGTAGGAGCTGTCCTCATGCAGGATAAACATCCCATCGCATATGAGAGCAAAAAATTATGAGGTGTTGAGAGAACTTATAGCATCTATGACAAAGAAATGCTAGCAATCGTGCACATGCTAGCTAAGTTCAGGCAATACTTAGCAGGGAGCTGATTCACAGTAAAAATAGATCATAACAGCTTGAAACATTTCTTTGGACAGAAGGATCTTAATGATAGGCAATAGAAATGGGTGAGTAAGTTACAGGCTTATGATTTTGACATAGTCTATGTCAAAGGGAAGAAAAATATCATCGTAGATGCTTTATCCAGAAGGCCTCATTTGCTTGCTATTGGGATAGTCATGGACGATTGGAGAGATTTGATCTTGGCAGAGTATGCCAAGGATAGTTGGGCATCTAGTGTTATTGAAGGAACTATTCAAGATAGTCGATACACTATTGTAAATGGTTTGATCGTCTACAAGGAAAGGATTTATTTAGTACCCGGGTCTGCTATGAAGCAGAAGATTTTGAGGGCATTTCATGATTCACCATTGGCAGGACATCTCAGATTCTTTAAGACATATCGGCAAGTGAGAGAGTGCTTCACTTGGAAAGGACTCAAAACAGAGGTGCTTCAGTTTGTTAGGGAGTGCCCAGTATGTCAGTAGAACAAACAGGAACATTCCTTTCCAGGTGGTTTACTACAGCCCCTACCCATACCAGAGAAGAAGTGGGATAGCATTTCCATGGATTTCATCACAGGCCTCCCGAAGGTATAGGGTCGGGATTGTATTTTTGTTGTGGTAGACAGATTGACAAAATTTGCACATTTCTTTGCAATTTCATCCACATATTCAGTAGTATAGACAGCAGAGCTATTCTTTCGAGAGGTATTTAGATTACATGGGATGCCATGGAACATAGTCAGTGACAAGGATAGTAGGTTTATGAGCCACTTTTGGCAAGAGTTGTTCAGGTTGTGTGGAACAGAGCTAACTCCGAGTACTAGTTACCACCCCCAAACTAATGGGCAGACAAAGATAGTGAATAAATGGGTTGAGGGGTACCTTCGAAACTACAATGCAGGAGAGCAAAAGGCTTGGGTGAAGTGGCTGCATCTAGTGGAGTACTACTATAATACCTCTTTCCATATGTCTATTCAAATGTCCCCTTTCATGGCACTGTATGGGTATGATGCTCCTAATTTTTTGGATTTGTTATTTGGGGACAATAGGGTGCCTAAGGGCAATGATATATTGCAGGAGTGTTAGGATATTATGCGATCCTTGAAGGAAAATTTGCAAAGGGCACAAAATCAGCAGAAGCAATATGCTGATTAGCATAGAGTTGAGAGATCTTTCGAGGTAGGAGACATGGTGTACCTCATGTTACAGTCGTATAGGCAGTCCTCTCTCAAGAGGAGTGGAGCAGAGAAATTGAAACCACACTACTATGGACCATTCAACGTAATCAGGAGAGTGGGTGAGGTAGCTTATGAGTTGAAACTGCCTGCAGATAGTAAAGTGCATAACGTGTTCCATGTGTCATGCCTTAAGAAGACATTGGGGCATAATTTGGTGCCTTCAGTAGTATTGCCACCTCTCGATGATGAGGGAAAGCTTATCTTGATTCCCGAGGCTATACTTGACTCCAGGGAGAGGGTGCTTCACAGGCGGACTATCAGGGACTACCTAGTAAAGTGGAGGAACCTACCAGTTGAGGATGCGACATAGGAGGCAGAGGAGATTATTTAGCATCCTGAGTTGAGATTGCTTGGGGACAAGCAATTTCAAGAGGGGCGGACTGTAATGTCCCCCACTTAGCTAGTTTGGAGGTATGTTGTCATTAGCCCATTTTTGTATGGTCCCGAGGGCTAACCAGGACTTCTAAAGGGATCCTGAGGTTATTTGGCCTAGTCAAATTTAATTACAGGCCAAACAGAGTTTGTTTGTTGGGTTTTTGAAAAGACTTACTATTTTTAGTAAGCCAATAAGGGGATGCAGTGCCTTCAATTTTCAGTGACAGGATGAGATGCATTTTTTTGGGCTCTTTTTGATGAGCTATTATATGTGGGATTTCAAGTTTATTTGGTATATTATTTTAATGTTTGAAGTTACAATGGTAAAGTGACTATTTAAATTAAATATTATAATGTTTCATAAAGTCACTTTATAAAAAGTCAAGGGTCTCCCTTTTGAGTACATACATGGACTTTGTAAAAAGAAAAAAAGAAGTAATATTAAAACTCATGTATTATCCCACATTGGCAAGACGGAAGCGTGGAGCAAGTGAGGAAGGGATTAAAAGAAAGAGGATAGCTCTCATTTAGGCATGCTTGGAAATATCAAAGAAATTGGGAAATTTGTTGGAGATTATGTCTCAATAGTTTGGAAGACGAAATCCCTTCAAGCTGGAAATCTTGATGCCATTGAAAGATATGGTCTTGAGATTCAACATAGTAGCAGTCCGAAAAAGTGGAACCGAAAAAGTGGGTACGAAAAAGCTGTCCGAAAAAAGCGGAACCAAAAAAGCAGGCTGAAAAAGCGAGGGCGAAAAAGCAAGCCGAAAAAGCAGTTCGAAAAAAGTGAAGTAGAAGGGGCAACATAGGAGAAAATTATTACAGCCATCTACAACCAAGTTCTTTGTTATGTATTGTTTTTTAGGGTGTTATAAGCTTTCAGCTGTAAGTGTGCATTATACCAGCATTATCATTTTGTAATCCATGTAAATGCCAAAGTCTTGGCCATATTTCATGAGCATTGTAATTTTCATTGCAATTAAGAAGATAATAGTTGCTGGTGCCATTTAAGCAATTTAATATCATTATTTATCAGCTAGTTAGTTTGCATACCAACTGTTTGTAAAAATGCCAGTTGGCCGTAGATGTTTATTTCTCATGCTTAGATCATATATATGCATTGAATATTGTCAAAATTAGTAGCACACTCATGTTATGTCATTGTGTAGTCCATTGTAGTCTTCTAGCACAAGATTTTCATTGATGCAAATTGAAGAAAAAGTCATTTGAAGCTAGCTAAAATACTATATCAGTCATATGTCCCTTGCATGTGAATTGTTTGATGAAATTCCTTGAGCTTTCATCAGCATTTTTTTGAGGGCAGATTAGAGGTGGGTTATTACACTTCTCCCCTGTTGCAGTAGCTATAGAACTTCTAGACCAGAAAAGAAGAACCCCTTCTCCTTTTAATCTTCTTCGTTAAATAGCATTCTGGAGACGTTCCTTTTGTTTAGGTAACTCCTTCTTGAAAGGTATCCCCTTCCTTTGCCTTGATAAAATCATTTTCAGTTATCTGAACCGATTGTGGAAATTATTCTTTCCTCACCTCCAAATTATCATCGGTTTACTTTATCTTTGCATGACGTTACACATCTTATTATTGAGGCAAGGAAAAGTATTAAGGATTATTATAATGTTTGATAAAACATTATAATATTACTTGTTTCTCCCTAAATTTTAATTCACGGGCACCTGCAGCTAACATGCTAAGTCATCGTTCAAAACTTATCTTTACCATGCTGTGATGATCAAAAAATCAAGAGGGAAAGCGAGTCCATTTGCACTGATTGGACCAACCATTCTTTAACAACTGTGGAACCTCCAAGCTTTCTTTTATCCTCAAAACTGCAACCATTCTTACTAGATTTGTAATGTCATGAACAATAGAACCCACAACTAATGCAGCTACAGCTGTTGCAGCTCTTGTGGCTCTTCCCAGGCGTAAAAGCTGAAGCTATGGAGCACAAAGCTTCTATTGCAAGTGTCATTTCAAAAAACAACCAGTTTTAATGTTCACCAACGGCCTCTTTCAAAAATTTAAGGCAATGTATATGAATTTGTATAGCTCGACAAGCACATTTCATCAAAAATGAATGCAGAATAGAAGATGAACCTGAATATGCACTACTTGCAGCAAAATCAAGCATGTTTACAGTGGCTTGACCTATATTACTAACGACTGCTGCAACAACAGCAACCACAACAGATGCATCACCTAGTGGACTACCACCTCCAATTTGCCGAAAGTATTCAACCATGTGTATAGTTGGATTTTCAGAGGTCTGTAACAACTGCCATACATATACCCTGCCTAATCCAAAAATCTCAATGTTTGTGGTTTTTTTACACATCGGCACTTGCATACCACTCCCAGGAATATGTATTACCTTTCCCTTGTTTTCTCATGGACATATTGCCAACTACTTCGCATGCATTAGGTGCACATACTCTAGTTTGCCTTAACCATATCAAATTTTGAATACTCGAGACTAATGCTCTTTTGCCAAGCATTATATTCTCCTTGGCACACCATGATACCGATGCTTATCATGTCTTTTATCTTCTCTTCACCAGGGGTTTCCTGGAATGGCGGGCCAGAAACTTGTTTAGATGAGTGCTTATGAATTGTGCATTCTGTCAAACATTCTGCGTGCAATTGAAGTAAGCTTCCATTTATCAGGCCTCATGAGAAATCGATCCTATTGCTTCTATCGAGTTCGGCTTCTCCTTCATTAACATTCATTGCTTTTCTACTTCATTCTTATGTAGTATGGGAGATTTGATTCTTAGTAAACCTATAAAAAAAACTCGGCAACAATCGGAAATAGAAGATGTTTCATCTTGGCATGGTGGACATAGTCTCTATTTTGGCGTGGCCTCCAGAATTATATATCAACAACACTTTATATTTTTGCACTTAGAAATAACATCTCTCAAGGATTGTGTTCTTTGTTTGAGTTGGCTTGAATGGTATGGATGACAATTTTCTCCAACCCAGACACCACATGATGGTAGCCGAGCATATTGGAGGTGACTTTACGAGATGCTGATAAAGGTCAAGCTCAAAACTACGCATGCAAGATGTTATTAATTGTAACATTATTGCACTCCATGCAACCTGACACATCACTTGTAGTTTGTATCACTTATTATTACTTGCGACTCTTTCAATGTGCCTATGATTTGCATGTGGCCTTCATACTATAACTTTTACTAAGAAATCCCAAGCTCAAGCATTGACACTTCATGTGCATGTTGGAGATTACAAACTCAGGGAGGTGCATATGATTGTTTCCATTTACCTCTCAGAAGGCTTATATCACTGTTATGCACACACATTAAATCTATGCCTTATTTTTACTCTCCATACTTTACATAATTGCCCCGAGTATGATTTTGATTATCCATATTTGGGACTTGGTAAGTCTTTACTAGACTTTCTACACAATACATTATTTGATGATGAGTCCACTATATATGAATCCACTTGGTCTCCCTTGTTCTATTAGATGTTCCCCAAATTGATTTACCTGGACTAAAACCCATGCTAGCAATAACATGAAGTATTCTATTTGTGCTTCAACTGTGACTCTAGTGTTTATCCTTACTGACTTTGTCATAACATAAATTACCATGAGTCCCATTGCGTTATCTTTGACTTTTAACCATGTCTCTATCCATACCAATTTCTTCTTTTATAACAGGCAGAATATTCTAACTAGATGCATGCTTCATAGTTAGATTGTAAGCAATCCTAGATAGTGGTTGCGACCTTCAAATTGAGCCATGTCATATGCAATACTTACTTTGTATGAATTGGTTTTTTGAATCTACACTTCAAGATATTGCAAGGTCGATCACAAAGTTGGAAATTTGAGCCTTGATTCTGCTAACCTGAACTTGAAGTCGAAGTTGAACTTAAAGTTCTGAACCTGATGGTTCAAGTTAAACATTTCCTCACAATACTATCTTTTTCACAAGTGACAATTTATAAATCTTTTTTAGCAATTAAAACCAACCAAAATTTCCTCTATGGAGCTGACTTGAAAGTTTAGAATGTGGGTGCTAAAAGCATGGTAACAATTGGCTCTAATTGGGGATGTGGACCGTAAGGGACACAAAGAATCCAACAATCTTTGGTTGAGACCAGTGCCTTATCCATTGGGCAACAGAGTCATATAGTGATAAAGAATCTTGGGACTATTTTTAGAGAAGAAAACAGGGCAGGGAATACACTACCAACACCAAAAAAGAAAACTAAACCTAGGCACAACAAAAAATTTATGTACAAAGGATAGGGCAAGTAGCCCATACCTCCAAAGATGGATTTGACTAGTCATGTGAATCCATTGACAGGCTATGAAAAGTATTTACCAGTGTGGAAGAAAGGTTGATATATTAGATGTACCATTCCAAACAGATAATTAATGACTACTGCAAGGAGAGATTTAACCACAATATGTTGCACCAACTTAGGAATCTCTTCATATCCAAAAAAACAACTTTCATCACAAAATTCAAGTTGTATTATCCCTGTTGGAACCTTTAAATCAAAACCTGAGGCTAGGCTTGCTGAAAATCTACCTCTTATAAGTCCATCAGCAATTTTATGTTTAAAATAGAATGCCTCCAAACCTTGAGGCTGAAACCATTTCTTCTGAGTTAGTGTGGAATCAAATAGGAAGACCTCATATTCTGCCTCCTCCTCAAACTCAAAAACATTAGGCTTTAGATTATCACTCAATACATTCTGATCAACACCAGGCCAAACAAAGGAAGCATTTGGATCTTTTAAAGAAATTGAAGGGATCAAAGTTAAATTATTCTTTACCTCAACCAAACTCGAATGGTCTTTATTAGACACTCCTATGTCAATTTCCTCAATCAACCATGAATGATTCCTTGAGGGAACTTCTTGTTGGCTGTTATGTTGTGGATTAACTGTCGCTTCCTTGTTTTGCTAGTGTATGAGCTTGCTACTAGAATTTTTGAGACAACCTCCTTCCTGCTCTTTTCCATCATGTATAAGATCATAGGGTACAAAGAGAGGATTATCTTTAATTGTAAAATCTTCAATGAATTCAGCAGGTAAGTATAATGCATTCACACTACCCCAAACAATCTCACCATCATCATTTTGGGATTGATTCCCTACTGTTGTCATATGAACCATATCTTTGTCTTGGCACACACAAGAACAATAAGAATTCAGAATCTCTTTTTGAATATTAGAAGCTGAACTATCCTTAGGACATATAGATAAGAGTAATGGTTTTTCAAGACTACTTTCACTGACCATAGGATCAAACCTAGTAGAAAAAACCTCTTCTCGCTGCATGTGATTAAAATATTCATTAGGTGAAAATAAAGGTTGGCAATCGTAAGTTTTTAACTCTTTATCATCACTTAACAACAACTCTTCTATGACATGAGGCTCTTCCTGAAAATGCAGCTCCTCTTGTTGACTTTGTTGCTGATCTTCCTTTTGCTGCTGATCAAAACTCCATGGCATTGATGATTCAAACATTATTTTTGAAACACTTGGATCTTCTGAGACCAAGGGGTGAGAGAACAAGTGTTCTTTAATCTCTGATTCTTCTCTTGATATCTTTGTAGCAACTAGAATTTTTTTATCAAGCTTTTTGAGATCATTGAATCTTTGGTACACACAATCTAGTAGTATGGAGGATCAACGATCCTCAAAAGAATTCAGCTTGCTCTTTTTAGCTTCACAGATGCTCCCTATGAAGGCATTCCACAAATACTGGAGCATCGGGTCTTTCTCAAAATTTATCTCATTAATAGTAGGTATCTTTCGAGGTTTCTTTTTTAATCCCATTTCTTGATCACTCATGACTGTATAGTTGCAAGAAATATAACCTGATGAAATCACTGGAGCTTCTTCCTCCACAACTTCCAATTCTTTCTCGAGCTGCAACACTTTTCTCTTGCATGCTTCCAAATCTTTGACCTTGTGAAATCTGTGACATAAACTCATCCACAGTAAGGCAGAGTTATGGTCATCTTCAAGACTTATCTTCAGTTTCACAGCCTTTGAAATGCTTTGTTTATAATGTTCCCAGAAATCTTGTAGAACCTTATCATTCATTTGAAGGATCTCTGGGATGGTGGGGTCTGGTCTTTTTCCCATTGTTATAACTCTCTAGGATTTGCAAGGAGAATCAACAGAGTCACCACTTTATCAGAGTCGCCAATCTCCTGTATGTGGAGATATACATATAAACTGAGGAAACAATTATTCAACACTGATCTTCTCATTCAATTCCCATACAGAGTCCTCAAAAACTATTAGTAAATAGTTTTGTCCTTCGAATAAAGATGCAAACAATGACTCAATATGTTTCAAAAGAAGAACAAAATGCACTAACGATTGGATAGATTATCGTTTTATTGATAATCTTCCTTTGAAATGAGAGGTACAACTCCCTCATTAAAGATATTCAATGAATGTGATATCTAGCTATGTCTTTAACCTGAAGACACGAAGGGTTTTTCAGACATTAATCCATCAATATGGAATAAATGTGATTAAGAGATTGCTAAACTAGAAATGAATGAAAAACTAGTCAACAGCGACCACCCTTAAACATCACACACTAAGGGAAGAATTAAGCTTGGAAAAAAAAAGTCAACTTTGACTATTTAACACTTTTGGTCTAGGAATTAAGCTTAGTGTGTGATGTTTAAGCCATTCTGTAAACAGCCACAGGACTATCTACCACGTTTCCATATTACAGGGAAAAATGAGAGAGAGAAAGCTGCAAATATGTTTATGCAAAAGCGTGAATACATAACCTCAAGACTACATATATCACAATCAACATAGTTATAAAGGACTGCATCTAAAATAGAAATAAAAGGATTCATAATCCTTTTAGATCAAAAATATAAATGTATGTGACTTCAGAATCAAACATACTTATATCTCTCTTTATTCCAAAAACATGATAAAACAACAGTAGTATTGTCTAATCCCCTTATCACAGTCAATCTGCATACAATAAAATTGCTTCCCCTGTTACCAAACCAGAACTGTCTTCTCCCTTGTTGCAGCAGCTGTAGAACTTCTAGACTAGAAAAGAAGAACCCCTTCTCCTTTTAATCTTCTCCGTTAAATAGCATTCTGGAGACATTCCTTTTGTTTAGGTAACTCCTTCTTGAAAGGTATCCCCTTCCTTTGCCTTGATAAAATCTTTTTCAGTTATCCGAACCGATTGTGGAAATTATTCTTTCCTCACCTCCAAATTATCATCGGTTTAGTTTATCTTTGCATGATGTTACACATCTTATTATTGAGGCAAGGAAAAGTATTAAGGATTATTATAATGTTTGATAAAACATTATAATATTACTTATTTCTCCCTAAATTTTAATTCACGGGCACCTGCGGCTAACATGCCGAGTCATTGTTCAAAACTTATCTTTACCATGCTGTGATGATCAAAAAATCAAGAGGGAAAGTGAGTCCATTTGCACTGATTGGACCGACCATTCTTTAACAACTGTGGAACCTCCAGGCCTTTTTAAATCCTCAAAACTGCTACCATTCTTACTAGATTTGTAATGCCATGAACAATAGAACCCGCAACTAATGCAGCTACAGCTGTTGCAACTCTTGTGGCTCTTCCCAGGTGCAAAAGCTGAAGCTATGGAGCACAAAGCTTCTGTTGCAAGTGTCATTTCAAAAAAAGCCCGATTTTGATGTTCACCAATGGCCTCTTTCAACAATTTAAGGCATGTATATTAATTTGTATAGCTCGACGAGCACATTTCATCGAAAATGAATGCAGAATAGAAGATGAACCTGAATATGCACTACTTGCAGCAGAATCAAGCATGTTTACAATGACTTGACCTATATTACTAACGACTGCTGCAACAACAGCAACCACAACAAATGCATCACCTAGTGGACTACCACCTCCAGTTTGCCAAAAGTATTTGACCATGTGTATAGTTGGATTTTTGGAGGTATGTAACAACTGCCATACATATACCCTGCCTAATCCAAAAATCTCAATGTTTGTGGTTTTTTTACACATCGGCACTTACATGCCGCTCCCAAGAATATGTATTACCTTTCCCTTGTTTTCTCACGGGCATATTGCCAACTACTTTACATGCATTAGATGCACATACTCTAGTTTTCCTTAACCATATCAAATTTTGAATACTCGAGACTAATGCTCTTTTGCCAAGCATTATATTCTCCTTGGCACACCACGATACCGATGCTTATCGTGTCTTTTATCTTCTCTTCACCGAGGGTTTCATGGAATGGCGGGCCAGAAACTTGTTTAGATGAGTGCTTATGAATTGTGCATTCTGTCAAACATTTTGCGTGCAATTGAAGTAAGCTTCCATTTATCAGGCCTCATGAGAAATCGATCTTGTTGCTTCTATCAAGTTCGGCTTCTACTTCATTAACATTCATTTCTTTTCTACTTCATTCTTATGCAGTATGGGAGATTTGATTCTTAGTAAACCTGTAAAAAAAACTCTGCAACAATCGAAAATAGAAGATCTTTCATCTTGGCATGGTGGACATAGTCTCTGTTTTGGCGTGGTCTCCAGAATTATATATCAACAACACTTTATATTTTTGCACTTAGAAATAACCTCTTTCGAGGATTGTGTTCTCTATTTGAGTCAGCTTGAATGGTATGGATGACAGTTTTCTCCAACCCAGACACTGCATGATGGTAGCTGAGCATATTGGAGCTGACATTACGAGATGCCGATAAAGGTCAAGCTCAAAACTACGCATGCAGGATGTTATTAATTGTAACATTATTGCACTCCATGCAACCCGACACATCACTTGTAGTTTGTATCACTTATTATTACTTGTGACTCTTTCAATGTGCCTATGATTTGTATGTGGCCTTCATACTGTAACTTTTACTAAGAAATCCCAAGCTCAAGCATTGACACTTCATGTGCATGTTGGAGATTACAAACTCGAGGAGGTGCATATGATTGTTTCCATTTACCTCTCAGAAGGCTTATATCACTATCGTGCACACACATTAAATCTGTGCCTTGTTTTTACTCTCCATACTTTACATAATTGCCCCAAGTATGATTTTGATTATCCATATTTGGGACTTGGTAAGTCTTTACTAGACTTTCTACACAATACATTATTTGATGATGAGTCCACTATATATGAATCCACTCAGTCTCCCTTGTTCTATTAGATGTTTCCCAAATTGATTTACTTGGACTAAAACCTGTGCTAGCAATAACATGAAGTATTCTATTTGTGCTTCAACTGTGACTCTAGTGTTTATCCTTACTGACTTCGCCATAACATAAATTACCATGAGTCCCATTGCACTATCTCTGATTTTTAACCATGTCTCTGTCCATACCAATTTCTTCTTTTATAACAGGCAGAATATTCTAACTAGATGCATGCTTCATAGTTAGATTATAAGCAATCCTGGATAGTGGCTGAGACCTTCAAATTGAGCCATGTCATATGCAATACTTACTTTGTATGAATTTGTTTTTTGAATCTACACTTCAAGATATCGCAAGGTTGATCACAAAGTTGGAAATTTGAGCCTTGATTCTGCTAACCTGAACTTGAAGTCGAAGTTGAACTTAAAGTTCTGAACCTGATGGTTCAAGTTAAACATATCCTCACAACACTATCTTTTTCACAAGTGACAATTTATAAATCTTTGTTAGCAATTAAAACCAACCAAAATTTCCTCTATAGAGCTGACTTGCAAGTTTAGAATGTGGGTGCTAAAAGCATGGTAACACATATCATATCAAATTTAAATATTTTATGAAAAATAAGTTATCTCTTTAAAGGGAAATAATTTTGTATACCATCTAACGCAATGAGAGAGAATATCATCAGATAATTTCATACTAGTGGGTTGATTGGACATTGGGAAGCACAAGACAATTACATTAGCAGAAGACAAGTAAACTACTGGTCAAAGATGAAATGTGAGATTTTAAAAAAGATAATTAAATTGATGCAAATAGAGTGAGAAGATATGATTAAATACATGTGCAATAATTCATAGTCTTATAGTGGAATTGGTTGAAGAAGTCATGTTCATGGATACATTAAAGAATTTGGTTTTTTAAAGACACAAATTGTACAAATATAGAATGCACACAAGTTTCATTAGGGGAATCAAGGGAGCTCATGAGATAAGGATGCATTCAATGAGCTAACATGTTGGTGGAAATGTGCATAAAATAAGACAATAATGAAAAAGCTTTTCTAGCTATCATTCACCATCAAATTTTATGGGTTCAAAAAGCTTCATATATTTTCCAACATTTGTATGCATTGTCAAGATTTTCATTAATAAGTAGGAGATATTTTTCCACAAGTCAAATTGTGATATTTCTATCAATATATAAATGTGTAGTTTTTGAGCCAAACTCACTGACTTATGTTTCATAACTAGTGACTCACATGAATCTATCTCTCATGATAATAAATGAAACACTTAACACTCATTGGATATAGATGATGCTCACAGAGGTGAAGCACTGAGACTTCCCAAGAGGTCATCCATCCCAGTACTACTCCAACTCGAGTGTGCTTAACTATAGAGTTTCCTCCATGGTTAAACCCACTCTTCTTGCAACCCCATTTGCATAACCTTCACCAAGTGTTGTGTCTTATGGAACATTTATTAGAAAGCCCCTTGAGCTCATCAATTGATAAGTAGGAGATATTTTTCCACAGCAAGTCAATTTGTGATACTCCTATCAAGATTTAACTATGTAGTTTTTGAGTCAAACTCATTGACTCACACTTCATGAGTAGTGATTCACATGAATCCATCTCTCGTGATAATAAATGGAACACATAACACTCATTGGATCTAGGTGATGCTCATAGAGGTGAAGAACTGAGACTTCTTGAGCCTTTCATTGATTAGAAGAATTGTGAACCATAAATGTCAAAATTTGCATTGAGAAGAAAATGATAGCTCATTATGACAAAATAAAAGTAAATCTTTATCTTACATTGGAAGCCATGGTTGTAGAAAATATTATCATTAAATCAAAACACATTTTTTACTCTAACTATTTAGTGTATATAAGCCAATAAGAAAAGAGGGAAACAAAGGAGTTCTTTAAAATTATGAAAAAAAAAGTGAAAAGTTGTCAACTATAGAATCTTTTTGTTCAAATTTTTAAATTTGTTACTATTATTATTTAAACTAATAAAAAAATGAATATGTATGGGTGCAAAAGTATTCCTGCCTATGACATGAACTAAAAATATCATAACTAAATAGTTTTAATATTCAAAATGATGCAAGAGCATCAAGAGCATAGTAAGGCACTAAGAAACATCTTGGTCAAAGTTGAACGTAATAAGGCTTATGTAGGGACATTTTATTGTTTTTGAGGTTTTATAAGTCTATGATGTTCATTTGAAGTAAGTTGTAAGGCATTCTATGCCATTTTCCTCGCAAAGACCTATATGGTCCGTATTAAGTCAATTATGGTCAACTATGGTCAAACATGTTAAAATGATCAATAAAGGTTGAAATTGATTTAAGAAGTTTTTTTTCTTCCCTTTAAAAATGTTTTTAATGTCCTAGATTAAGTTCACATTGTTTTGTCATGTTTTGATAAAAGATGCAAACTCGCAAGAAAGTTGTCAAAAAAGTGGTTGATGATAGTTTAGGAGTTCATGTTTGATTCTAACCAAGAAAATGAATCTATATAATTTGTATTCATTAGGAATAATCCATATAGGCAGGTAGACATGAAGATCATTGAATAAACAAATTGAAGATTGACTCATGTTTTTATGCCCTTTCCTTGCAACTATCCCACTTTTTGGTTGGTATTTTGATTGATTTGGTGCCAACATATATTGAAAGTTATAATAAATTATTATTTTTCTCTAGTTTAGACTTGATTTGAAGATCAACCACTGCATATGCAGTAAGTTTGATCTCATTCTTTAAACATTGTTTTGAAACCCTCCTTTATAAGGGTTTCTAGACTAAATGATCCATTTCTCATCGCTGAACCATTGGAAAATTTAATTCCTTGGCATTTATTATTCCTATGAATAAGATTTCAAATGACATATATTTTGGATTGAATGGTTCTATTTACCAGGGCTATCATGTAGTTTTGGATGAGCGTGATAATAATTTTTTATTTTTTGATCAATCACACATAAGTTAGATGACTCCAAATGTTGGAAGCAATGAAATGAAGCATAACAAACATAACTGATCCTTCTAACTACATAGAAAAGATCAATTATAGTTCCTTGACCTAGGATTTTGGATCCATGATCTAAAGTTGCCAAGATTGTATAGTCAATGCTAGGCATATTTTCTTTGTCATCAATTATTTTAGAGGTTATGGCTTTTGATGTTTTATGCTAAAAAAGACATTACCAAAAGTATTGGCGAGGTTGCAATATTATATTCCATTTCATGCCTTTGTAATGTGAGTTTAGTGCCTCTATCATTTTTTCCTTCTTTGTTAGAAGTTTACCTTTTCTTGTAAACCATTCAAGACACACTTTACATTAATACCCTATGTATGAAGCCCATCCTAAGGTGTACTGAAGAAAGATCAAAGTCTGTGAATTCTTGTCCACGTAATACATAATGGAAGTCTAGGTTTCGTTGATATTTTGCAGTGATGATTCCTAGTCTAAGATTCCATGTGTCAAGGTATTATGTGTTGTCAAGATTCAAGATGGTTTATTTCCATTGATCAAGTGGTGTTATGTCTATCATAAATATAGTGTGCCCATACTGTGATCAAACAATTAACTTCTAAACTTATAATCCCTTGTTGATAAGGACAAATGTCAATTAAGTTACATAATTAGGTCAGTGACAATGATAATGAAGTCCATTTAATAATAATAGAACCTATGAAATGTTTGAATCATTGAAGATGTTGTCAAAACTTGTTTGTAGCCTCATGCAAGTTAGGATGATGGGATAACGGTTTATGGTTGAATGGGTTGTTGAAGGGTTGGTATTGTGAGAATATGATTAGTTATTGAAAAAGTGGATAGCAAATGATCCTAGTTTTGATTGTGGTTCACTCAATATATGAGTTGTTTATCCTTGAAGCATTGCATGGTCGGAGATGATAAAAGTTGTTCCATTGAATAAGTCAAACTTGTGAACAATAAAGTGAAGGGAAATGGATTTGACAATGAGTTGTGGCTAGGAAGTGGATCCTTGAAAAGTCCATATAAATTGTGGAGTCTATGTTACATTAGCATGTGCCTTGAGTTGTAAGAGGTTATGAAAGTTGACATTAATGAAGAATGGTCAAGGTGGAAATCTTGTTAGATGCCTCATTTATGGGATTAGGAACCTTGAATGGAGTTTGGGTCATTTAGTACCCTAGGAGTTGGTATTTATTGGACGCTTTGCTTTATAATACATGAATAACATAAAGCATTTTGAAAGCAAATAGATTTAAAAGTAAACCATGCTCTTTCAAGCATTTGTCCTTGATTGGTGGCAACATGGATGGTAGATGTCATCAACAAACTATCACCACAAGTGTCAATAGTTACTCTAGCGAAAAAGTTAACAAGTGATCAAATGCATTTTATTCTCTATTACCAAAGACTAGTTGTCATGCTTGATTTTGTATGGTGCATCACCATGCATAACATGTTATGCATTTTGGTATCAACACATCATTTTTTTCGTCAAGATGGTCATGTCCTCTAAATCTACCTATGAAAAGCTAAGAGACTAGATAGATTTCTAGGAAGGTACAATCTATGTGCCTATCAATCTACCTAGAAGTGATGGGACCGATCTTTTTCCAATGAAACCAAAAGAAACTCTAGATCTAAGAAATTACCTTGCTTTAACAATGTTGTTTACCTTCTTGAAAATGATGTTTAAATTTGAAATATTTATATAAAAACATTGAGAATAACTAAAATTCATAAATGTTTACATCACCAAGGACATTATTTCTTCCAAACGTTCATAAACACTAAAACAAAACCAATTCTTCCATTATTGTCACTATCATGAGTAAAGTTCCTCCATTATTGAATTTACCATAGGCGAAGACAAACTGAACAATGTGCATGGAAGCAAGCGAGAAAGAAAGAACAAATGAATTAAAAAATAAATAACTTTAAATAGTGTTTACCAGATCAGACACAGTCCATAGGATTCTCAAACAATACAGCCCCACATTACGGTCATATATATAAATGCATTTAAGTAGCCTTGACATAACATTTGGCTTCCTCTTATTCGATTGAGTACGGCGTGATTGGTACGTGTCACATTCAGGATAGTCATGACCCTTCACGTACTTGTCATTCACGTGGGACGGTCGAGAGAGGACAGTTGTACACAATCTGCACCGTCCGATCAAAATGGAACGAAAAAATCTCCACCTTCAGATGAAAGCATCCGTTTTAGACGGCGCGTTATTCGGGCCGTTGATTTCGCCGACGCTTCTATAAATACTAGGGCTAGCAGTAGTTATAGCTTCATTGCGTCGTTTACGGACTACCTAATATACCGATATCTTTGCGTTTTCTATTTCCTTTCCTTTACGTTTTATTTCATTTCATTTCTAGTTTTTATCTTCTGATTTTTCAGATAGTTTCTTACCATGTTCGTTTGCAGCAGATTTGTGATGTGGCGGTGTTGTACCGGCCGTTCGATCTGTCCGTCGATCAGATCGCCGCGCGCTGGGGTTTGTCATCATTGAAGGCCTGAAATTCAATTTCTGAAATG